>JAOUZG010020785.1:0-25140 GCA_026289955.1 Argiope argentata
AAGATTGAAAGATTGACTATAACTCAAGATTGAAAGATTGACTATAATTCAAGATTGAAAGATTGACTGTAACTCAATATTGAAGATTGACTGTAACTGAAATTGAAAGATTGACTATAACTCAAGATTTATTCTAAAAAAATAGAATTCACTTAATAAACTTATCTGTAGATCATACATTGACTATCATATTTTGAGATTTCGTGAGGCACACTGATATATCTGAACCACCAAAAAGCTGCGCAGTATTGATGGAAGCACCTAAAACCCCGTTTCGACTACTCTTTTGCTTCTTGAGACAGACATGTTTTCACCTCTTTCGCCTCTTTTATTGCTTTCTGGGGTTGTTTAATGTCGACAATTTGCTGGAAGCTAGACGTCCATAGGCGAGCTTGGTTCTACAATGGATCAATTGGCAAATTTATGACTATCTCTCTGAAGGAAACAAGTTTCCAGAACGAGGTATTGCATGGCTATTGTAATTGGGTCTTGAAGTTGAAAACCTTCAGTTCTAAAACCGAGGTCTTACCAACAGGCCACCGCGACCCAATAAAGGGAGGGACATTTACGCAAATTTTACGTCCTTGTGTTATTTTGCACTCAGAATATTGCTTCATATTAACAATAATATTCAATAACAACATTTTTTTACATTATTCCAAAACCATAATTTTTTATAAATTTTATTTCGATATGCTTTCCAGCCTTTCTTCTGTCTGCTTGTTATACGGAGGTGATCGTATAATGAGTCAGATGGCAGATTTAGACCATTCCGTAAAGGCAAGTTACCGTTAGACCATGGTTTAATGTCCATCACCGGCCACGGTACAATCTGTCCCTTCGGAGGCACGTCCCGTTATCGAATAGTCAACCCAACACTATTTCTGTACCCACTTGGGTTAAGAAAACCAACCACCTCCCTGACGCTCCTCATCCTCAAATTTGAGATGCCTGTTAAGTCAATCTGTAGATAAAAAAACACAAATTACAACACCCCTTTTTTAAACAAAAGAATTACGAAATTAAAGATCTAAGTACAAGTAAGCTACCAACACGAGATTATTTTGCCTCTACATCACAATACAGTACAAATATCAAAGGGTGTGTAAGAACAGTCAGTTGATCTCTAAATATTATTTAAGATAAAACATTTAATATAGATTTTTTTAAACAATTATTACTGATTTATTTCTTAAGTCAACAAACATTTACAGATTAATGAAAATTTTAGATTATAAAAAATGATTAACTTCAATTCTACTCAATATTAAAAGAGGGTTTTTATTTTCTAAACTATTTAAGATAAAAAAATAAATAGCTAACTAATTTTAAAAATGAATAAGAACCCATCATTGTAATGTACTTTATTTAATTAGATTGCAAAGTAAAATAGTTTAAGTATTAACAGCTCTAATTGCAATAAATGAGTTGTTTGTGGTCCATGATTAGTATCATTAAAAGAATTTTAAAAAATATGCATTTGTTAGAAAACGGAGATTCTTGAATAATTTTCAACCTTTTTAATGAGAATATATTCAAAGTGAAAATTAATACATCTTAAATACCATCATAACTTCAAGTTTTTATGGTTATTGCAACAAAGAAACATTAAAAAATATCTTACGAATAAAAGCAATAAAAACTCTGTAATGAGATATATCAGTTAATTACTCCCTTGGAGTCAAGGATTGGGAAAAAAAAACTCCACATTAATAGCTAACTAGAACTAATTCCAGCAAAAAGTGACGAAAACAAAAACCGAATAAACTAGCACTTGACTGAAAAAAAAGAATGATCTTAATAAATCTTAAAGTATAATTATAAGCGGAAAATGTATCAGTTTTATGAATTTTTAAGAAGTTTTCTGCATTATTATTCTTTAAAAAATCCAAAAAGAGAAAGATACTTACTTTCGGCAAATACATAGAAACATAAATTTTATTGAATCTTTTTGCAAGTTCCCATGAAAGTTAAAACCATTTTCTATTTGGCGCAGTATAACCAAAAAGGATTTTTGAACCATAAAATCAAGCTGAATTCTAAATTTTTGCATGAGATATATCAGTTAATTACTCCCTTAGAGTCAAGGAATGGAGGAAAAAAACCCACATTATTAGCCAACTAGAACTAATTCCAACAAAAAGTGACGAAAACAAAAACCGAATAAACTAGCACTAGACTGAAAAAAAAAGAATGATCTTAATAAATCTTAGAGTATAATTATAAGCTGAAAATGTATCAGTTTTATGAATTTTTAAGAAGTTTTCTTCATTATTATTATTTAAAAAATCCAAAAAAAGAGAAAAAGATACTTATCTTCGGCAAATACATAAACATAAATTTTATTGAATCTTTTTGTATGTTCCCATGAAAGTTGATACCATTTTGTATTTGGCGCAGTTTCACCAAAAATGATTTTTGCGCCATAAAATCAAGTTAAATTAATTCCATTCTCTCATTCTGAGCGCCATAGGATTATTGATAACATTTAGATGATTGGATCAAATAATTATTACTTAGTCTCTTTAGGTAACTTAAAATGATTTTATTTTTAAATCGCATTTCTTCATTTTTGTGTGTTAAATTCTAATGACTTAGTGTAATTCTATTAACTTTATCTACAGGGTGTCCCAAAATTTCCCGTACTGAAGATGTGTGAATTTATTTTACAAAAACAATAAAAGAATTATTTTTATGCCAATGATAAAAAGCGCTTTTAACATAACCAAGGAAAAAATTCTGAACTTACATTCATAATAACTGTTCAAAATGTCCACCCATTTCTTGGAGACAAAGCTGAACTCGTTTGCGCATGTTTTTCGAAGCGCGTTTCATCATGCTAGGAGTGATTTCTTATATCGTTTGGGTAATTGCGATTTTCAAATCATCTATAGTTTCAGGATCACCTTCATAAATTTTGTCCTTTAAATATCCCCACAGAAAAAAGTCCGGGAAGGTCAGATCAGAGGATCGAGGTGGCCAAAGATTTTTTGGGATAAGTCGATCGCCGAAAAAAGCTTCAAGAATGTCCATGGTCTCATTACTCGTATGGCAAAATTTAATATACTTGAAAAAAATCATGGAAAATGACTTTTTAAATTTGGTTTACGGGAACTTTTTGGACACCCGGTATCAACTTTAGATTAATTCCGTTATATCTAAATGAAGTTAACACTCATTGAAAGATTGTTTACTTTTTTAGTATAATTTCTTTCCAACTTTTAACAAAACATTTAACTTTTTTAATAATAATATTTTTAACAGTTTGGTCACTACATGATACACAGAATATATTGTTTTTTTCAAACAATAAATTAAAATGGTGATTTCAAAAAATAAAAATGGAGTCATTTTGACTGGAAGCCAGACTTCATCTGTACAGATCAGCTATCATTCGTTTTGGTTCATTTTAATATTCGGGGGGGGGGCTTTTTCTGTTAAAATATTTTTCTCTTGGAAAATTTATTTAAAAAACAACAACAGAAAACTTTAATCTCTGGAATTATCAAATACATAGGCGTTGAAAAACTCACCTCAAAAATAAGAGAAATATTTGCATGTTTCATCAACATATATATTTCGCTCAACAAATTTAATTTAAGCTTTCACCCACCTGTAAAAACCATAAATTCTCACTTACCTCTGGAAGCTAAAACAACGGCGAAGCGTTTTCCCCTTACCTTTTCACTGTCCAGGGGCGTAAAAACATTTACGACACCAACATCAGCCGTAACATATTGTTCGTAGTCCCTATAAAATGTACGCCAGTTGTTGGGCACACTTGCTGCTACTAACTCAATTTCAAAGAGAGTCCGCCAAAAGGCTTTGATCAAGTTAGGGCTTCATTTCGATCTCGCGCATGATCATAAAATGACACTTTTCATAAAAGTGGCCATAAAAACGCATCTGGATGCATAAAAGCGGGGTGGGACTTCCACCTCTTCAGTTCCGCTAGGAGGTGGTTATGAAGTTAAGAATATATTTTTACTCCGTTTTTGAAAAAAAATTATTCCGTTAAAGTGCTGCTAAGTAATTGCTGGATTTCAACTATAGCTCTAAGCGTATTTTTTATATAAAAAGAAAACGATATACATAGGTAGGTTATTAAAGTTAGTACGGTTTTATGAAAAATTTTCAAGTATCTAATAAAAGCAGGATTTTGAACAATATTTTCTCAAATTATCTACTTGCTATGTATTATACGTGTTGCATGCATTTTATGTATGAAATGGGAGGTTTCAGATAATTTTAGACAAAGTATTTTAAAATGTATATTCTGAAAAATGAGCAAGACATTTCTTTCAATCTCACCTCCTTCCCAATTAGTTCTAATAAAATATCATTTATCTCTTTTAAAATTCCGTGGGATTTTATGTTCTTTTCTTATTAAATAATTACTAGCACTTTAAGTCATACATAAGGAGATACATTAATATAGGAAAAAGAGTTCAAAATGAAAATGATATCCACTTCGGGCAGGAAATTCTAATTATGTATTAAATATATAGAAAAACAATATTGTATAATATTGGGAAAAAATTTAGAGGTCAAATTTACCATTTAAATACCATAAAATTTTACGTTTATTGTCCTTTTTTCAATTTAACTTAAAAATATTAAAATATTGCTTGCTTTAAAACAGCCTACACTAAAAAGATAAATTCTAAAAGTGAAAGAAAATCCAATTTCCGTAAAACCCTGTGCTATTATGTGCTAAAAATTACCAGAAATAAATTCCTGATTTATTCTTAAAACATTATATACAATATTAGTAGTTGATAACTTTCTGCATATTTTTATTGAAATTTTAGCTCCAACAATTGATTATTAGGACAAAAGATCGACATATCGCATAAGATAAAAAACTAAACTCATATCGCTAACATTTATTTTATGAAAGGGAATTACGAATAGTTGAAAATCACAGTTACAGTCATTTGAGTCGAGTTTAAATACGCAGTTCAGTGAATTCACTCTTAGGAATATAGTTCTTTCAAAGTACTTTTGATTGAGGTATGTAACAAGTCATTAATGCTTGAATATATTTTATTTTGGCGCTGTGTAGTGAACACTTTATCTCTGTTTTATTCTCTATGTTTCGTATTTTCTTAAAAAATAAAATATCTTTATCCCTTATTAAGCCAGTAGGATTTACACATATATTAATGTTAATGCTTAAAAATCCGTGCGGTATAGTTAAAGTGACAAATATATGAGCCGGCTTTCTGACACAGATGTAGCACATCTTCCTCGTGTCCTGGAAGTCCCGGTTTGAGCATGGCTGTTCTTCTGTGTGCTATCTGTGAGATGTGTGACTGTGCCCCCCTGTAAAATGGGACTGTGCAAGCAAATGTGGTGAGTGTGCAGCTAAGTCGTATTCTTGGCCCTAGTTGGCTCTACTTCAAAAAGAAGAGGCGCTCCTTTCGGCTTAAATCTGCTGCTGTATCAGCAGGGGGCTTGTCCATGGCAAATGCCATAAGTAACAACAACATAAATATGTGAAAATGAATGAGTAAAACATGCTTGTTGATTCTATAGATGAAAGATAAGATTTTCGCTGTATAACCTTCATACTCATTAAAATACCAAACAAATGATGCTATTTATGAAAAGTTACAAAGTACTTTTATTCTTAAAAAATAAAGGCAAATAGTGTTTGACTTCTTTTAAATAGTCGTTGCTTTAAAAATCAGTGAAGATATTTATAGGAAATATCGTTTTTAATTGAATTTTTAGTAATTAAAACACGAATTTTTATGCTTTACTTTCATTTCTGTCGTAATTCAGTTTCTATTTTAATAAAAAAAATCTCGAATGTTCTTCAATTCAATCATATTTCCATTTCCTGAAATTTTTAATCACTCGTATTACTTTCGGTGAAAAGCTTCATATGAAACTGTTTTATTTCTTCGAGATTCTAAGTAAATGTCCTTTTAAAATGCTATCGATTCATTTTTTTTTTCACCGCTTAAATCTTTTTCTCTCTATTTGTTAAATAATACTAATGAAGATCATCATTAAATCTTAAATCAATTTCTTTTAAAATACTTTTTTTTGTGCTGCAGAGAACACAAAATGCTATACTTCTTTAGTTATTTCATCAAAATTTTGTGCATTATGAAAAAAAAAATAATATTGCGAATTTTTCTGTTTAATGAAACCAATTCTTTATTTTTGTATTGATTTGCAATTGTGAAGTTAAAGGGGACTTGAAAACAGCTTGTGTGTTAAACTAATTTCTTTTTAATACTTAAGGACAAGAAAACAGTTTTTATTATTGTTATTATTATTTGCTAATTACGATATTTCTCAGAAGTTATACTGAAGCAAAAGAGGAAGACAATTTTTTAAATGGCAGAATACATATTCCTATTTTAAGGGAATATTAGGAATTATTGGGGAAAATGCAATTGTTAATGTAAGAAAAATAGAAAAAGAATGAATTCTGATTTTATTTTCTATTCAATTATACTTTGAAAATATCAAATGTAAATAAACAGAATCTTTAAAGATATATTGATTAAAATAAATGGCGCCAAATAAAATTTCATTCAATTTAAAATGGCGCCAAACGAAATTTTTTGTGAATTGGCAATTGCAAATGTCAGATCTTTCTTTTTTCAATAATTTTTTTTTCAAAAATTTCTTATATAATTTGAAATAGTGATCAAAGATTATCCGCTCAGTAAATAGTTAATTAAATATATTCTGATTCAGTTAAATGTAACCGAGTATAATTTAACGGTTATTTAAAATTCTACCTTTATACAATAAACAGTAATATACGATAATTTAATATGCCTTTAGAAATTTCTTGCAAATAATAAATCGTTTTCTAATTTTTCCATTTTAAAATGCTAAATGGCTTTCAAAAGTCGTCATTTTTCATTGAATTGAAATATCTCAATTATATTCAAAGTATTTTTTTTCAAAGTAATGGTTAAGAAATTATTTCTAAATAAAGACCATAATAATTTCAAAAACACCTATGCAGGAATAAAATAACTGTGAATTAAAATAAAAATATAATATGATCAAAAATATCGAGATAATACACCAATTTATAAATATATGTAGTTTTTCACGCATTGGTGTACAGATTCTATAGCCAGATTTTAGTTTAATCTATTTTTAATAAGAATATTTTTTTAAATAGTAATATGCAGATAATATTTCAAATAAAAATAAAACATTTCAAAATTAAAGCATTAAAAACTATTTGAGAAAAACTGTATATAAAATAACATATTAACAGCCGAGAAGAAAAGGGCAACTAACTTTATCCCTGTGAAAACATTGACATTCAGAATGATTTTTTGTTATTGTAAATGATTTTATTATCTTACTAAGGTATGAGTGGAACGCAATTAAATTTCAATTAATTTTTTTCTTCTTTTGAAAGATTTGTTTACTTATTGAGATATCAGTTTTTACGAGTCGAGCTGGTTCACTTTAATAAAAATTAATATAAAATTGTTATTTGCAATTCAAGATACATAATAAAACAAGATTAAAATGAAATCAGCTATGCATATTTCAATGTATCATGTCAGAAGATAATTTCTTGAATGGCCAAGGACCACGTGTTCGTGCGAGTTAAATTATATTTTTATTCATTTTGATTGTTTCATTGAACGAGTCACTTTAGTATTGAAAACGATAAAAAAAACTATGTCTCGCATTAAAAAAATATCACATTTCCTATTTATTTATTTTTTTCATTTCATACAATCACGTGCTGAAAAATAAAATGTTCCAGGTTTTATTTGCCGTAGTCATTCGCTTATTTATGGCGTCAACAAATACCCGTAGGCGAAAAATATAAATTTTATTATCTGCATATAAAAAAACCCCCACCAGCTTTTAAAAACGCGTTGCCATTGCATTTACGAAATCTCTGATTAAAAAAAGTTAATTACAGAGAATAAAACCTAGAAAAATGTCATTTTGAGCACGTGAGTAAGTGAAATTAAATAAATAAGAATGTGATATTTTTAAACCATAAATGCGAGACAAAGTTTTTTTTGGGTCGTTTGCAGTACTAAAGTGACTCATTCAATGAAACGATTAAAATGAATAAAAATATAATTTAACTTGCATGAGCACGTGGTGCTTAGCCATTCAAGAAATTGTTCTAACATGATACATTGAAATATGCATAGCAGATTCCACTTTAATCTTTTTTTTAATTCAGAACTTTTGTAAATGCAATGGCAACGTGTTATTAACAGCTGATGTTTTGAGATTCTCGTGCAGATACTAAAATTTAAATTTTTCACCTACGGATTCTTGTTGACCCCAAAATCCTCATTCCAAAATCATCATCATATGTTCTGACATGATAAAAATTAAGTTTTTCAAAATAATATGGTTTTCTCCGTAAAATACTTAAATTTAGTAACATAAAACCTGTACATAAAATAACCGTGAGATTCATGACAAATATGTAACATTTATTTACTAAATGTTTTTCGACAAAAAAAAAACCGGTACTTTTCAGCAAAGACCGCATGAAATAATTTTTTGCAATAAAGATAAATTTATATTCAACTATTTTTATTATGTAACTGATATGTATTATATGGAATAATAATTTAATCATTTGAAATGTAAGATAGGCCAATAAAATTCAATCATTGAAACATTATTTTTATCTGTATAACTGGGGCGTTTCAACAAAATGAAAATAAAATAACTTGAAATTCAAGATAAATCAATAACATTCGTTAAAATAATTATAGCATTATTTGGAAAAGTATTTATTTCTAGCGAATTCTCATTAGTAAAATTCCTGATTATTGAAGCTTCAACGCGAGTCTTATTTGCGTCTCTATCTTTATTCAATTTTCGTTTTAATCACCAAACCACAAATTCTTATCATTCCAATCGGTTCTTTCTTTCCAATAAAATTATTCACTTGAATTATTTTCTATGAAAAGCTCTATATGAAATAATCATTATTTCTTCCAGATTCTTAGCGAACGTCCATTTAAAAGACGAGCACCAATAATTTTTTTAAAAAAATCATTATTATTTTTCGTTTTACGCCATCTGTTAAGTAATACTAATGAAGATCGTCATTAAAATTAACATTTTCTTTTATCCGTCGTATTAAATTTTTTCCATGTTTTAGATAATACAAGCTCTAAGTTCTTTTCTTTTTTTTCTAATTACTTCGTCAAAATTTTGCACATCGCAAAAAATAACCACTGAGAAGCGTTTTTGCCGTGGATTCTTTTGTTTATGCTTCTCTTCTGTTTCTAACTTTTCATTGAAGAGGTACATTTCAAATAACTTAAATGTTTTTTTCATTTCCCTTTCTTTCGCCATTTTTAAAGGCATGGAAACAGTAATTTTTACTAATTGCTGCGTTTAACAAAAGATGATCTGCAGAGGAAGAGGAAATCTATTGTTTCATTCTATTTTTTTTTCTTTTGGCTGATAAAAATATTCGAAAAATTTTCCTATTTTGAAGTACTGTTAATGGTTAATTGGGAGAAAACTGTATCTTGCCATCTTTTCGTTGAGATTTCAGCAAAAGTTTGGATAAAAGCGAAGAAATATTGATTTTTTTTCATCTCCCCAATTATATCGATAATAATAAAAACCAGAAAAGAAATATTAATTCCCCTTAGGGTAGTAATAATAAAATATTATCGAGTTTTTTTTTCTTGAATTGGTTTTATAGATACATGATTTGAGAAAGATTCTCTATTTATAATAAATCATTTCATAAGTTTTAAGGCAATTACTTGCAGTGCAATTCAGCAAATTAATGAAAATTTTGCAGATAATTTTCCTTTTTGGTAAACAGGACAGAGTTCATACTTATTCTTGTTTTTAATCTTTGCCCTATAGCTATCTAAAATGATAGAAATAAATTCATAATCATTTTATTAGAAAATAAATTGTCGTTTTATTGGCATCTGCTCTAAGCACATCTTATAAATTGTTTCTGAAATTAATTCAACTAAAATTTAAGGGTTAGTTGTAGTGTATGTAAATAATGGCATAATTAGTAACCCCCAATAAAAAAGAACATTTATTGGCTCGAATGCAAAGATGACAAATACACAATCGATACGTATGATAGTGACACCAATAGCAGTCCACAAGTAGTAATCGATGATAAAGAACCACATTGCCTACAAAGCAACCAAATAAAAACTCAGCAGGAGGAGGGAATCCGCGTAACTAATCCCTAAAGTCTCTTCAAACTTTTGCTATTATGCAAAGTGAACCCAATTTTCGACTTAATACTATACCAATGGCTATTCCACACAAAACTCGATATAGCTTCAGTACTGATCTCCAAAACGCGATCCACGCCTCAATCTCACTAATTGTTTGAGCTCCACTCAATGCCAGCACTTTGCTGACTGATCCAACTAATTCATCATTGACTCACTATGCAACGAAATTCGATCTAGACTGCCCACCTTTTAAAGCTCCCGGAGAAGATTTTCGAACAATCAATTTAATTAATCTCTTATTAGTCCTATAAGCAAAATACTTAAGGATCGTGGCACCATCCATTTTGTTGCGAAACTCGCCAAATAGCCAAATGATTACCATGTTTGTCGCCAAGCCTAGGAATAATCAATCAAGTGTCTGATCGGTATCTATTAGAGCTACCAGTCTGTAAAACCATCTTTCCTACGACGGAAACAACTGTGCATCTAAGAAATATCATATATTCGTAACATGTATACATAAATATAACTTTAAAATTTGTAACATTTAAACTTTCATAAAATGTTAGTCTTTTTAATTGTAATTGGCGAAAAATTCTATTGTTGTTGTTACTTAAGGCACTTGCCTATGGACAAGCCGCCTGCTGATACAGAACAGATTTAAGCCGAAAGGAGCGTCTCTTGTTTTTGAAGTAGTGCCAACTAGGACCAAGAGTTCGACTTAGCTACACACTCACTACATTTGCTTGCACAGTACCTTTTTACAGGGGGGGGGGCACAGTCACACATCTCACAGATAGCACACAGAACAACCATGCCCAAACTGGGACTCGAACACGGGACTCGTAGAACACGAGGAAGACGCGCTACCTCTGTGCCAGAAAGCCGGCCAAAACATTCTTGAGGAATGAATGGTGGATTGCCCTCGGATCGCTCTTGCAGCGTTCGGGTTTGTAACATAGCCGCTAGAAAATTAATTAACCGTGACCGTAGATGCTATCTGGCTTATGAGCTATCACAACATTCTTCTAGCCAAAAAAATTTATCATTCTGCTATCATAAGATATGGAGTATGAATACCACTAATTTTGATTACTTTAATTCGTTTCAATGAACAGCTCAAGAAAGAACCCTCTCTACTTCTTGCCATGATTAAGATCCTTTGATAATCGTTACTTGCATTTTTGGTTTCACTTTCATATCAAGCAAATCACTTCATCTGCTTTAAACTTTAATATATCTTGGATAACAAAATTGTCGTACCTCAAGTACCACTAATCCTTTATCTACGTCAAGAAGGAAAATCCAACTAATATACACCTGTTAATTGATGGGAATGGAATAATGAAATACAAAACTAAGTGTTTTTTTGTCAGAGAAGAGTGCTACTTGGCGCACTCTTGGCTAGTCAAAACTATTTTGATAATATGACTCATGATTAACAAATTAAAATAATATTAAATTCCAACTTCAAGAAAATAAATGAAATGTAATGACAGAAAAAGAAATTATTCCTACCTGAAGATCTTATCAAGAGTTATCCTCAGGCAAAAACTCAAGTCAGATCTTTTCTTCCTCAGAGGAATTTGACTTTTGTTCAATTATTGACCTTTCATGAATCAAAAATACTATTTCTTCATTTTATTCCATTTTTTAAAATTTTAATTTAAGATTTTTCTAATTTGGTTAAGTTTATTTGCATTCCATACTTTTCAGCATTGCAATTTTATTAATACAATGTATCTTTCTTTTAATAGTTCTTGACTCGGTAAATATTTATTTAGTAAGTTAGTTACATAAACATTGTTTTAATTTTATGGTTTGTAGCTTCATAATTATTAAATAGTTTTTCTTCCCTTTTTTGTCTTGTATTCCCTATTCTAAGTTAAGATACTTTAGATAAATGAAATAATTTCTTTTTATCGTTTTTGTTTAGTTTGTTTGATCTGTTAACTATTTGCAATAAGAAAATAAATTGATTTGTGAATAAAATATAATTTTAATTGTTAAGTTGGTATACATAATGCTTACTTAGATGGATAATATTTTGCCTTAACTATTTTTCTAAAATAATTGAGGCATGTATATGAAGTTTCATTTTTTATTTATAAGCTTTGAAAGAAGCTCTTAATTAAAACAAAGCGGCCATGTGTGACTCAAAAGGCAAATTATATCTTCGTCAAAAAGGACATTTGTTATTAATATTTCACTGAACTTATACCTAGTATTTTCGCAGACATAATTCATATTTAATTAATAACATTTTTTTTCTTTTAGAATGTCTTTTTATTCATACAGAATTTCAACAACTAGTTGTTTCGAGGTAGGACGATATTATTTGTTTTCATCACGTTAAAAATAAATTCGATATTTTCTTTCAAATAAGATTTTCTTATAAATTCGTAATAAGAAAATATTTTTCTTTATGTTTTGAAAAATTTCTCATTAGACAAAAGAGAAAAAAAGGGATGAAACTGAGCATCATAAACTTATTTTTCTAACGAAAACTTATTAATTACTAATTCATTTTAGTATTATTTTCAAAAAAATTAACATAATAAAACTTTGTTAGCACTCAAAGTATTTGGAATGCTATTTTGTAATATTAAGCACAAAATATTAATTTTTACAGAAAGGAAGATAAACACTTTTTTGAACTCAAGCATAACATCTCATTCAAAAAGTTCTGAATTTAATAATAAAAATAATAAAGTAGTCAATAAATAAATAAATACTTTTTAAAAAAAGGTAATAAAACACTTTGTCAAACGTAAGCATATATAAACGTAAGCATACTAAATTTAAAAGTTTTCAAATTTATTAATTCAGAAATTAGTTAATTAAAATTAAGCAATTAATTAAATAGTAAAAAACTAAACATACTTTTTTTAAATGCAAGAATAAAACTAAGTTCAAAAAGTGTTGAAATTCATCTTATCATGGAATACATACCAAGGGAAGTCTTGAGCTACAATATGCCTTACAACTCTGCACTTTTTCAGAACTTGAAAAAAGTTGCCTTTTTAAAGCAAATTTATCAAAGTGGGACAAATCATACATGATTGAAGATGTAAAAATAAGCATACTTTGTCTGTAAATATTGGAATAATAAATTACAGCAAAAAAGGATCCTTGAACCCTTGTATTAACTAATGCTAAAGCTATTGGAAAGCGAGGACGGCTTATTATATTATAGATGTCGCAAATGCCAGTGTTATTGGAGTAACATGGTAACGAAATATCATTACATTTGTCTTTTTATTAAGAGCTAAATATGATAAAAGAACTGAATTTAATACTGGCTTCATTTATTCTTACTATACAACTAACAGGTAGCAATGTGCATGAAAGTCATGTTGAGCTAGAAATACCACTTGCTTTGCTATTCAAAGGGAGGAAACAACCATTATTTGATTCTCCGTAAGGTGAGAACTATAGAGAACGAAAATAGAGTTTAAAATCTACGGAAAGTCGGTTTTGACTTTTAACCCTTTCGCTACGACTGCCTCGTCCGCCGAAGTGCCGTCACTGAACGGAACCTCGCGCCGAAAAAATGCACAGTGAGCGTGGTTTCTTTATATATGTTGTTCTAAGTGTTAAATTGGAACTGTACTAAATAAATCAATCATTGCTCTAATGTAATAAGTATATTTACATTTTTAATATGGTAGGACTTTTATATTTTTAATATGGTAGGTAGGTATAAAATTATTCAAATACATAATACAAAATTATAGATAACATAGGTATTTATATAATTACAAAGCTTAACGATTAAATGATTAATATAATTAAAAGAGACATGAAAATTATTGAAATATAAGGTGTAAATCTAATACGTACAAAATATGTAATAAAATATGTAAAAACTAGTAATATAGTTCTGTGTGATATATTCGGAAGCAAGGATCTACACAAAGGCCAACATCGCAATCTTTGCACTCATACCGCGAATCCGTTCTTTTATCATTTTTGCTGCAAATTACACACCTCCGTCTTCTGTTTTTCGGGTTGCAAAAGGTGGGAAAATGCTGTCGGTTAACCTCATCGGATTATCAGCGGGTCTGCCTTGATGATGTCCCTTTGTATTGTCACGATACTTCTCGACTATTTGCTTTATCAGGCTCAAATAAAATTTTGCCATCGAAATTGTTCTTCCACCTCATAGACATCTGTGTGTGGAATGCATATTGTCTGTACAAGCACAATCGGAGAGAAACAATTTCGATACCACTTCAGCGATTTCCGGGTTGAATTTACGGTACTCAGTACCATGTCCACCTTGTCAACAATTCCCATTGACTTATTGTAGTCAATGACGCAAACAGGCTTCTGGACGCTCTGTTCCCCACCATATCTCGGCACTGCTTCAAAGTTTACCGTATGCATAGTGGAAATCATATGGACTCCTTTTTTGTCCATCCACTTCATCGCTAGCAAGTTTTTTGCTGCACGAAAACATGCCTCTCCTTTTTTCAGGCGCTCTTCCTCTTCGGCATTCCTTGACGTCTCTTTTTTTACAGTGCCGCATGCATTCGTACAGTTGTCATGCAAAAAGGTAAATAATGCTGGACTCGAATAAAAATTGTCAGTGTATATTGTGTGACCTTGACCTAAGTATGGTTGCAAGAGTGCTAAAACAATTGCACCTGATTTTCCAATTCCGCTGATGTCACTTTCTGTCACGGTTGATTTTCCTTCATAAACAATCAGGTCTTGGACATAGCCTGTTTTGCAATCACAGAGTATGTATGACTTTATTCCAAATCGATTCCTTTTCGAGGGAATGTACTGCTTGAAGGACAGGCGACCTTTGTATTGCATCAAGCTTTCATCGATGCAAACTTTATCGTACGGATAAAATGTGTCGCAGAACGATTTTCGTAGCATGTTTATTATATCACTTATTTTATATAAACGATCATCAGCGGGCTCTTGTTGACGGGTAAAATGTATCATCTGTAATATCCAAAGATACCGATCTCTAGTCATTACTTCACTAAAAATACTACTGCGTAAATATTTATCAGTACTCCAATACTCGTGAAACGCTAGTTTTTTATTACGTGTCATTAGTAGTGACAATGCAAAGAAACAGTACATCTCCTCTACTGTCGTGTGTTTTCCAGTGTCTATGTTATTACTCTTTTGATCCGAGTAATAATTCGTCTCATCCACAATGTATTCTACGAGCTTTTGATCAAAAAACAGTTCGAAGTAATCGATAATTTTTGACGATCTTCCCATTTTCTTCTTCAGTCCTGAATTTTCTGAGGAAAATTTATGAATACTTGGTTCGAAATTTTTCGATGTCCATATTGTGTTGCACAGGGTGACCTTTGTATTATCGCAAATTAACTCCACGTCTGATTCTGAAGTGCTGCATATATTATTTCTCCGTCGTCTTTTACACAGGTGGACATTATTTTCAATTTCAGAATAGGTTACGTCAGTTTCAAACATAATAATGTTTTTATGCTTTGTACTCATTCTGAAAGGGACTAAACTATTTTTGTAAATACATTTTCAAACAAAACCCTAACATGAAAATTCTAATTTTTAAGAATCAAGAATTATACCTTAAGCTGATCTACTTCTAATTCCTGTAAAAACTAGATATGTACAATCGTTTACTACCGAATTGATTCGATAGAATATTGGTATAAAACAGTAAACGATCGACTTGATGTTTTTAGTTTATTGCGTAAGACGTTTGAATGTGGTTTCAACAAAAATCAGTTTTCAAGAGTTTTAAGAAATGATTAATCCTATATGTCAATAAAATCAACGGAAAATGCTCTGCCGATATCGAAAAATGTTGCCATCGACTCCAGATGGCACTTGTACAGATATTTTTGATGCCGCGTATATGCGGCACTCGTACCCAACAGTCGTTGCGTGGATGCCGCATATATGCGGCGCTCGGGACGAAAGGGTTAATGAATTTGAATGTCTAAATATTTAATCAAATAAATTGTCAGATTCTATTTAGCTTTTTAGAAAATCAATTCACATAGAATTTTTTTTTAAATAATTTTATAAGTTATTAAAATACTTTAAGTGAAAAAATCTTTAATTAGTTTCTTTAATGTCATATTTTTATTAATTGTTTGTTTTAAACAAATATATATCTTTGAACCATTTAATTTTGAAAGAATTTGTTTTTTAAAACTTATTAATTTTATTTTCATAGATAAAAAAGGTTGTCTTTTTTGTGCTACATAAATATGTTTAATCAACAGTACAGAAAATAAGTTTTAATAAAATACGTAAAGGAATTTGTTTCTTATTTATTTTCTAAATAATTATCTTGTTTTTTAAAAATGACTTTTAATAGTAAAAAAGTAAAATATTTTCCTTACTATAACCAAATATAATTTTTCCTAAAAATTGATAAAATAAAACAAAATCGCAACGTTGGAAAAATAATTTTCTGTTTAAAGACTAATTATCTAATAACATTGAGGTTAATATAAAGGTCTAATTTGAAGGACGATTTCAATACAACAATCTTTTGTAGTTCAAGTAACAATAAATTGAACCAAAATTATTATAATTAATTATTAATTATTGTGAGAAAGTTAATAATTAATCATAATAAATTATACGCTGTAACATTCTTAAATATTCTGGATTGACAATTAAACTATTCAAGATTAGGATACATGTGAATTTAAGTATAGTTAAAAGACAGGTCTATTATAAGTACGCTATTAATATACATATAATTACAACATTGCTATGCTTTTCTCAGTTTTTAAATCGTTATTGTCAATTTTTGTAATTTTTAATTAGCATCTTTGGTTGTTTAGTTGCTTCTTAAGCAAAATGTTTTTAAGCTTCAAATTTTGATATCTTACATAACTTGTATTATTATAGAAGTTTGCATTTCTTTACATCTCTAATTTTCTGTCAAATAATGTAAAATTTAATTTTGAATTCAAAACACAACAGATAAAATTTCAATAAATATGAAGACTTATCTGTTGAAAACAAACGTATTTAACCACTTGATATACGAATTTATTTAACTTTCTAATCAGATAACTCATCCTATCTTGGTAATTTATTGTTAATTTGATTTTTTAAGCATTGAGCATTTGGGATACCAATTCGTTTCATATTGATTTTTTCGCATTTAAATACTGGATTCTGTGGCTTAATTACAGACTTGAAAATAAAAATTTAGTAATTCGATGCGCGTGTCAGACACGTCATTGAATGTGAAGTGGTTTAAAAAAGTTTTAACTGCAGAAAATCGACTCCTTCAAATTGTAATAATAAGTGTGTCGCAGATTATTTTTTGAAAATTTATATACATTTAAAAAAATTCTGATAAATCATAAAATTTAGATTTACCTTCAAAAAGATTTAAACATGGAAAAAAATATTTAATTTTATGATATCCAATAAATGTACTTCTGAAAATAAATATCAAGTTAAAATTTTGCTGATCTATAAATCATATGAATAAAATAATCCTGACAATATAATGATTCAATTTTTTGCGGTCATATTTGACTGAGGTAAAAAGTTTTTTTTTTTTTTCAATATTTTATTCAATCAATTTGGGGGAATGTAAATGCGCTGATTTTTTTCAAGACTATCGGTGGATATATATGCAAGAGAGTTACTTTGTTTTTATCGAATCGAGGCATTCAAATTTTCATAACTCAATCAGCTACAAAAGAGTTTATTTTTTTCACATATATTAGTGTTTCAAGAATATATTATTAAACATGACTTGCAGAAGAGAAGATCAGTATAAAAATTAAAATTCTTTATTCATTTGATTTTTTTATTCATACTACAAAAAATATAATGGTATATTTCAATTAGACTATTTTTTTTTTATTTGATATATGAACTAACTAATAAAGGTTTAGAATTATATATTGGATTCTGATTGCAATGCATATCCTGTATTTATCAAACTCTGCAAGTCTGAAATGAAAATTTATGTCATGCCATTTTAAAACGACACAGAAAACGTTATTTTGCATTCTTTTTTTAAATAAAATATCACATTTCTTTTTTTTAAATTCCATTACGTGCTGAGTGTTTCCCTTTCCTTGTTTAGATTGCAAAAATTTTGCAATCTCTTTGAGTATTGCGAACGTGAGGGCTGATAAAAGCTAATTTTCTTCACGTACCTGTAACGTGCTCGTGCAGATTGAATATAGTTTTTCATTTTGAGCTAAATAAATGGTTGGAAAATGTGATAAAATATTTTTTATATTCCTTAAGTAAATAGTTAACTCATAAGGAGTTTATAGGTTAAAGCATTTGTATAATTGAGTAGGTTATTTTTAACTTGTTGCAAATCGTATAAATCCATTATCGTATAGAATCGTATAAAAATATTAATCTAACAAACATAGAAAAAAAGTTGCTATCTACTTTATGTTATCTCATAAAGTTTAACAACAATCCATCAATCCCACATTAAGAGGCACGTAAACTATATAAATAATTGTATTCATTTCGAATTATGAATATAACAAAGGCATTGTCAATATATTTATCTAATATTTAAGCTAGAAATCTCCGATCCTCTCTTAATCCCTATACTGGGCCACCCACCGAAACATCAACAACCAGCGCCATCTAGCGACCAATCTATCAAATCGGCTCCGTTTTCGCAAAGAGATGCTTGCTCTCTCTCTCCCGTAGACATTTCGATCAGAAACTTGGATTTTCACATGTTCCAAGCACCCTAAATAGGCTTAGCGCACCTTCCAAAACAGGATAAAAGGTAGAGAGATAAAAAGAAAACGAGATTAGGGAAACTTCTCTGCGCACATTAAATCGAGGAAGAGAAAAGCTGGAAAGAATGCAAGTCTAGTTTAAATGAAATAAGGCGCGTCGTTCCATGTAAATGAAAGAGGATTGGTTTGGAGATTCGAGCGGAATTACTATAAATCTTAACGGTGTTCCTCGGCCGTTAAAATGGCGCGGGGTGAATTCGGATTCACTGATTGGTATGCAAGGTGCATCGCACCCCAGGCGAGCTATCGTAGACCAATTAGTGTCCCGAAAAAGTTAGGAACCAAGAATGATATAAAATAGGCTTGTTTCTGAGATAATCAAAAGCGATGCAGATTTGAAATAGCTGCAAATCCTTAATCGGTTAGAAATAACGTCTATTTCTTAAATAGAAATAACTCTAAATTGTGATCTGAATCCTGATTCCGATATCCATTTGCAGTTATCAGATAATTATATTTGTCCCTTAAGGTCAAGTGATGCGTCTGAGGATAAGTAGGTTAAATGGTATTCTTAGATATGTAATGGCAAACTAAAATGAAATTGAAGTAATTATTCTTGTTAAGGGTGTTAAAAATGAGCACTAAAGGTGTGTAATAAACGTGATAAAATACTCGTAAATATTTTTTTTAGCTGAAAATAAGAAATAAAATCGAAAATAATTTCTTTTAGTATTCTTTTCAATAGTAAGAAAATGATTAAGAGACTTTAAGTTGGCGAAATAAGATTCTCAGCTGGTTTTGAAATTGATTAAATTATCGTTTGAGCATTGGTTATGGATATATTATTTGGTTAAACATTTTCTTGTTTTTTTAATAACAAAATCATAGATGTTTTAATCTCAAACCTATACATACATTCGAAACTGAGCATTTCCAATGATAACACATTAATATTGCTTTAAAATATGTTAACATACTTATATTTGTCATCACATGATGATTTTATAGTGTCCTCCAATATTTAAAAAGTGATTAGAGTAAAATAATCAAGGAGTGGTCAATAGTAATAAATTCCGTATTACATGAATGTGTGCATGTAGTTTGAATTTAATGTAAATAAATTTCAAATTATTTTTTCCTTAGTATATAAAAGATGGTTTTAAGAATCTTTCTATCAAACGAAGTAGTAAAATAATTGAGAATTACCAAACAAGCTAAGATTGAAATTTTAACGTAGCTTCTTGCTTTCGTTCTTTTTGTTTTTATAAATTTTTACTTATCTTATAATTTTACCTATTTTTTAACATAAGGCATCCTAAAAAATTATACAGAATTAGAACAACAATTATCAAACTATTATAGTGAAAATTAATAATTTAAAATAATTCGAATACTGAATTTTGTAATTTATCCGAATGTTTGAATTATTAAATATTACTTCCAAGTGTGGAGAAAAAATTGTATCAATATCGAATCTTAAACGAGGTTAAGATACTAAATTTTATTTGAAGGAAGGGGGGGGGGTATTTCCCTTCAATGAACAATTTTAACTTTTCTGTTTTATACAAACAACTTTAAATTACGTGTGTTTGTTACTAATGGTACTTGCCATTATACAAGCGCGCTGACGTTCGTCAATGATTTTAAGCCGAATGAGTACCTCTTGTTTTTGAAGTAACACCAACTAGGGCCAAGCGTACGACTTAGTCTACACACTCATCAAATTCGCTTGTACATCCCTTTTTTACAGGGGGAGGGGCATATTCACACACCTTCCAGATAGAACACAGA
Source organism: Argiope argentata (assembly GCA_026289955.1). Classification (NCBI taxonomy): domain Eukaryota; kingdom Metazoa; phylum Arthropoda; class Arachnida; order Araneae; family Araneidae; genus Argiope; species Argiope argentata. The sequence continues at coordinate 20,693 of JAOUZG010020785.1, forward strand.
AGAACAAGCATGCCCGGACAGACTCAAACCCAGGATGCCCAGAACACGAGAAAGACACGCTACCTCTGTGCCAAGACGCCGGATATTTTAAAGTACAGAATATAAAACAAAACCATGGGATAGGATGTTTTGAAGTGAGGCAAGAGTCTGATGCAATTTTTTTTTTCTAAAATCATTTATGGTGTTCCGAATTTGTGAAATATCCTTTTTGCTCTCTAATGTCTCTTTCATTACAACTTAATGATTTTCAATTGGAAGTTTTAGTGACCAATTTCAGTGACATCATTTTGAAGCATGATATGAAAATAAATTAAAACGTTGACAATCTGACCGTCATAGTAAGGCTATATTATCAAGCCTACATAATTATTTGATAGAAAGGTTTTATAGCGGTCAATTTGAATAAATATTTAAGTAAGTGCCTCATTTTAAGGGGAAAATGTTTAAGTTATAATTGTATCCTAATTCTAAATAGTTAATTAGAATTGGAAACATTTTGTTCTTCTTAATTTGTTACTGATTTTACATAGAATCTACCGGCTTTCTGGCACAGAGGTAGCACGTCTTACTCGTGTTCTGGGAGCCCCGGGTTCGAGTTCCGGTTTGGGTATGGTTGTTCTTCTGTGTGCTATCTGTGAGATATGTGACTGTGTCCTCTTGTAAAAGGGGCAAGCAAATGCGTAGTGAGTGTGTAGTTAAGTCGTACTCTTGGCCCTCGTTGGCGCTACTTCAAAAATAAGAGACGCTCCTTTCGGCTTAAATCTGCTGATGTATCAGCAGGGGGCTTGACCATAAGCAAGTGCCATAAGTAACAACAACAACACATAGAATATTAAAAATTTATCTTTTATCACAAGATTGTATTTATGATAGTTATAAAACAAACTTTTATATAAAATTCAAATTAATCTAAAAGATTATATCTGCAAATGAAGTAATTGTATTAATTAAAAAGAATTGTAAAATTTTCAGTTTCTAAAAATATTCTACATACCGTTAATTCTGAATCTTTGATATGAATTATTGATTGTGACAACTATTTAAATTATGCATTCGTTTTTTATGACATTTATGTTTCACTCATTTGACATACAATGAGAAAAGTGAATAACCAATCTATTAAAGAAAAATGTATTTTTAATCATTATAGCTGGATCAATAATTGAACAAATTGATCAATTTGTATTCAATAACTGATTGATAATAATTGATCAATAATTGAATTGAACAAGTAACTGGAAGAAAAAATCCAAAATCTAACTACCTTAAAATCTAAGATTAATTCTGAATTTCAAATCAATATCTATCAATTTAAAAATTCTACTAATTACTGAATGTTTAAAATTATTTTAATTAACTTACCACGTAATTAAAATTGATTAAATTATTTGCTGAAAATATCTTTATTTTCTCGACTTGTATGTTAATATCATTTTCAAACAGCATAAACTGTATTCGCCTTTTTCAAAATTAAAGCAATTTTTCAAGCTTCATAATCAAGCAAAGTGTTCCAAAACAAGAACTTTTGGAGCATTTACTTCATAATTGTTCCTCGGCAACCCCTCCCAATAAAAATTAATCCATTTATAGAAGGCAGTAATCTCGGAGGCCGACTCTGGGATTCTTGGGCGAATTCTTCGGGGCAGTTTCATCTCTTCGAATGAGAGGGGAAACAGTTTCCTCGGTTTGGTTTATTATCGACAAGGGAAAGATAAAATTCCTCCTTTATCACCCTTACGACCTTAGAAAGACGCGAACAGATTCAATCTGAATATACGACCCAGGATAAATGTGGGATGAGAAAACCTAAGTGGCACGCTATCCAGGAGATTCCCTTTACAAACAAAAAAATTTAGAGGAGAGGCAAGTAGGAATAAACCGGATGAGTTTTCTTTATTGTTATCAAAGGTCAAGAGAGTTCATTTTGTTTCTTTACAATAAGAGAGTGAATAAAACTGATAACGATCTTCCTACTTTTATGACAATTTATGAAGTGAAACTGATGTTCTAATTATGCGGCAACAAGTCGATGTAATTATTTTGTCATTTGATTTATATTTAGTTATAGAACTATGGGTGCTATCCTGATGATCCCTTTACAAACAAAAATTTTGAGGAGAGTCAAGGAAGAATAAATCGGATGTTTCCTTTATTATTGTCAAGGGTCAAGAAAGTTCATTTCTGCAATTTATGAACAAAAGCTGAAGTCTTAGTAACTAATTGGTGTAATTTTTTTATTATTTGACAGAATTTAAAAAAAATTGTGAAAAAGCAATATCATCACGGACGCTATTCTGGAGATACCTTTATAAACGAAAAATTTAGAGGAGAGGCAAATAGGAGTAAATCGGATAAGTTTTCTTTATTATTATCAAAGGTCAAGAGAGTTTATTTTGTTTGTTTACAGTAAGAGAGTGAATAAAAATGATAACGATCTTTCTTTTATGACAATTTATGAAGTGAAACTGTTGTTCTAATTATGCGGCAACAAGTTGATGTAATTATTTTGTTATTTGGCAGAATGCAAAACATCGTAAAAAAAGGATAGAATTATAGATGCTATCCTGACATTCCCCTTGCAAACAAAGAATTTAGAGGAGAGCCAATGAAGGATAAATATGATGTTTTTTTTATTGTTACCAAGGGTCAAGAAAGTTTACTTTGACTAAATTGTTATCAAGGGCATAGAAAGTTTATTTTGAAAGCTTATTTCTGTAATTAATAAACAAAATCTAAAGTATTAATAATGCGACATCTAATTGATATTTTTTTTATTATTTGACAGAATTTAAAAAAAATGTGAAAAAGCAGTATCATCACGGATGCTATCCTGGAGATCCCTTTACAAACGAAAAATTTAGAGGAGAGGCAAGTAGGAATAAACCGGATGAGTTTTCTTTATTGTTATCAAAGGTCAAGAGAGTTTATTTTGTTTGTTTACAGTAAGAGAGTGAATAAAACTGATAACGATCTTTCTTTTATGACAATTTATGAAGTGAAACTGTTGTTCTAATTATGCGGCAACAAGTTGATGTAATTATTTTGTTATTTGACAGAATGCAAAACAGCTTGAAAAAAAAAGAGAATAGAACTATGGATACTATCCTGATGATCCCTTTACAAAGAAAAAATTTAGAGGAGAACCAAGAAAGAATAAATCGGATGTTTTATTTTGACTAAATTGTTACAAAAGAAAGTTTATGTTGACTATTTATGAACAAAAACTAAAGACTTAGTAATGATGCAACTAATTGATGTAATTTTTTATTATTTGACAGAATAAAAAAATGCGAAAAAGCAGTATCATTATGGATGCTATTCTGAAGATCTATTAACAAAAAAAAATTAGAGGAGAGACAAGTAGAAATAAATCGGATGTTTTCTTTATTGTTATCAAAGGTCAAAACAACAAATTTTATTTACAGTAAGAGAGTGAATAAAATGTTATAATTATCTTCAAACTTTTGCCACAATTTATGAATTGAAACTAGTATTATAATAATGTGGAGGAAGGTTAATGTAATAAATTTAATTTTTTAATAGAATTTAAAAATAGTGAAGAAGAATTACAGCAAGTTATCTTGATAATCTCTTTACAAACAAACAATAATTAGAGGATACTCAAGTTGGAATAAACTGGTTGAATTTTCGTTATTGTTATAAAGGTCAAGTGTTTTTGGTCTCTTAACAGTAAGAGAGTGAATAAAATTATTTTTTCTACTTTTGGCACAATTTTTGAATTGTAAATGGTGACAGAAGAATGATGTAACTATTTAATTATTTGACATAACTTAAAGAAATCATGAAAAATTGTCAATATTTTAATTTATCATAAAACAAAGATATTAAATATCAAATGTATATATATTAAAATTAATCATAAACTGAATCGAAATTGTTTAAAGATATATTTTTATTCTGTTGAAATTTTTCTGCGTCTTTTAATTTAGTTATTAATTTTCTGTTAAATTTTCATGCGTTATTCAGATGCAAATGTTTTACGAAATATGATTACACTGCTACGACTCAATTTATTATATATTTTTATAGGAATGAGCTAGCAAAAATATATCGGATTCTTTTATTTTATTGTAATCAAATGTCAAAGTTTATTTCGTTTCGTTACAGCAAGAAAGAGAACAAAACGAGTAACTACTTTTTTTATTTTGAAATTAATGCTATAATTATATCATTGATACAAATATTTCCTTATTTGACTTTGATCGTAACTTTACATAGTTATTTTCGACAATGATTGAAAAATTCATGATGTGGTATCTGTAACAACAATGAAAACGAATTTCCGTACAATAGTGAAATCTATTGTTATTAAGTACACTTAAAATATTTTAAAAATAATAAAAAATATATAAAATAGCTTGAAATTAATAAAAAATATATAAAATAGCTTGAAATTAATAAAAAATATATGAAATAGCTTGAAATTA
>JAOUZG010020818.1:0-16160 GCA_026289955.1 Argiope argentata
ATTTCTTATTTGTAAATATCTTCAAAAAAATAGACTGGCAGTCCTCAGATATTTATAAAAAGTGGTTAAAAATTCCGCAGAGAAATTTAAAAACCTCAAACATCAGGTTTAATAGATTAGTTTGAGCGAAAATTATTACCAATGTAAAATAGGAAGTCCATTAAATTGTGAATATTTCTATGAACAATATTTATCATAACACTTTGCACTTTAAATTGTAAAAATTTTTATGACCTCACCATATTTCTAATTGAAGTATTTGCAATTGTATCTTTAAAATGCGAAGAAAAAAAAACACCGTATTATTAGAAGGATATAAATGCTGTTCGTTAATCGGAGACTTTACTGTGAATTTCTTTCACTCAACTTGGAAATGATATGAAATTAATGAAATGGACAAAAAAAATATAATGTGCTTATTTTTTTTAAAAAAAAATATGAGCTCGATATCACAAATAGCATATGAGGAGTGTTCATTATAATTGTACGATAATCATTTCTATCAAATCATGACACATACAGCTGGGTTATATTACAAAATATTAAAATTTACTTTTGATTTTCAGCTGCAAAACCATCTTCGAAATAACAGAAGAAACAAATTACAGGGGTAATAAATTTGATCAGAAAAGGTATTTCAGCAACTATATATACCTACAAAATAGTAAAAGAGCCCATTGGGCTATATATAGACAAATATTTCAAAATATATCACACACATAAATAACATATATTTCAGTTTAAAAAATGTTATTTTTTTAAATATTTTTATTTTCAATTTAGCTCTCTTCCTGATAAGTGATGTCTTATTTAAATGTCTTTATTGTGATCACAGATTTCTTCATAACGCCTTGATCATGAAAGGGTTAAAATAGTAGTGTTCTTACGTTATATGAAAGAGAAATTCATACAATTTCAATGACAAAATAAGAGCAAGTAATAAATATATATATAAAAAAATTAATCAATTCCTCCTTATGTTTACTAAGAAAAATTTTATTTTAGTCGCTTTATATTAAATAATTATAATTGATATAAATATGTATATAAATGAGACAGAATCCCAATATTAAGACACAAAATAGAAAGCGAATTTCCCATTTTCCTTTCTATATAAGGTGTTCGAACTCGTAGCTCGAGGAATACGAACCCAATGCCATACCAGCCAGACTATTCCGGCCAACCAACCACAATTGCTATCAATAATTGATCAAAAAATTATACCATCACTGAATTTTCAAAGCCAATTGTGACAACGCAAAATGCGTTATTTTTCTACACCAGTTGGGGTACGCAATACAGATTAGAAATTTACAATTTTCTTTATTTTGTATTATTTTAATTCGAAAGTACTTCAAAATAAATCGGAAAAATCTATTAATTAAAAATGTTTAATTTTAAAGGCATCAGGTATAATGTAAATAAACAGAATCGTTTAAAATAATCGGCCGAAAACATGTTAAGCCAAACTTCATTAGTGTGGAGGGAAAACAAACTGAATTGGCGGTGGGGAAATGAAGATCTTTGGCGAGAAAGCTCGTTTTTAATTAATTAATATGGATGAAATAATATTTGAAAAAACTGTATTAACATCAAATGTCCTCCACTTGATTCGATGAATAAAAGTATCTTATTAACTATTGAAAATTTAACAAGATATAAATATAGGAAGAGTGTGAGCTAATAGTAGGAATTGAAAAATATGTAATAATAAAAATTATTGCGACATGTAAAAAGCCTTCGATTCATTATAATAATTATAAAATATATGAGTAAATAATTAATGAAGTTATGTACCTTAATATTTTCTTCACATCAGTTGACTCCAGAAACAAGCAATAAAGAGTCCATTTATGTCATGGAAACTGCTATCCAATTAAAGCCAAAGAAACGAAAAGGCACGGCCCCTCTCCAAAGTAACAAAAATCATTATCCCAACAGCTTCATTATTAAGCATCCTCACGAAGTAATGATAAAATACCCGTTAAAAGATGATAGCAGTAAAAATGCAAGTCATCCAAGCGAATGACACATTAAGTTACGGCCAGAACTTCTTTTAAAATGCAGCCTTTTGCCATTTTATTTCAAAATCATGTCGAGGGGTGAAGCTTCTAATATGATAAAGCAGAGATTGCATCTTAACTCATCCGTATCGCCTTAATTTTTTTTTCTGGAGATTTTGTAGTCAAATGATAATAATAAGTTTTTGAAAAAAAATGAGCAAAGGTCGGGTTTATTTGTTTAATGGGAAATTAAGCCTCGCCGCCTCGGCTTGAATGACTGAGAGATAAAATTTAATGATGATTTATGGACTCCGAAAAGCACTTTATTCCGGCGCTTCTGTTCTGTCCTGTCTTTAACAAGGAGGTCGTTTCGTTGCGCTTTTGCCTAGAGAATGCTACTTTCGTTATTGCCTCGGTTAGACCATAAAGAGATTTTCTGCCATCCTGCTTCCAAAAATAGATTAGAAGCAAAAGAATGGAGTGGGATGGGTTTGTTAGCGTAAATTCCGACAACCTCTTTTCATTGTTTTTTATATAATTTTTTTTTCGTGCTCGTGGAGAGGAATTTTAGAATGGATTTTTCGGTATTTTCTGATGTACTAGAATTTTGAAATCTTATATATTATTTTAATATGTTTAAAACTTATTTATCAGTAGATCGATGTATTTGATTCGATTTCCGTAAGTGTGGTGCCATCTAGTTGCATATTAAAGAAGAAAAATGGTTGCAAGATTCTGTAATATTTATAATAATGAATTAACTCTTTATCTATTGACGGCACTTATAAGTCTAATTTAAATCTGGATTATATTTTCGTATTATGATTATTTTTGCCTACGGAGAATGTAAACCAAATAGCAAGAAGTTAATATAAGCTAAAAGTAGGGATGAAAAATATTTAATTAATAGTTCAATTATTTAAGATATTTCTATTAATTAAAATTTTTCTTTTGGGTTCTCTGGGATTATTCTGCAAGGAGTCTTAACTACTGGTGCAAAAATGAAGTTGGAAAATTGATGGGAATCTAATTCAGTAGATAGAGGATTAACAAATGAAATAACTGTTTCCGAATTTAACTGTTATTCCTAAGAATAATTGCCTTTTACTTTACATATACATTTACAGTATGAATGTGTAACTTTTATAAGCAAATAAATTAAATTTTTCTACATCTATCTGAGCCGTATAGAGCTCCTCCGCTCTATAAACAGAAGTGCGTATATTGAAAATATAATTATTTTTTAGTAATGGATATGATTCTTGATAATTTTTACTCTACTCTTAAAAAAAGATAAAGGGAAAAAAATGATTTCATAACGAATGGCGTAACTATGTGGCAATGAAATTGACGCCTTCAGAACCACACCAAAACCGCAAATCTGCAGCAATAGCTTATTGCATTTTCGTGGTTTTGGTGTGCAGCTTGGGCTATTTAAAAATGATTAATTCACTTCCTGAATATGAGTCATGAATTTTGATGAAATTGATCTCTACATTTGATGGAATGGAATCTCTTTTATTATTAAGAGTTGGAAAGAGATTGAATATTAGAAAACTGATATTGTATTTAAAATCAGGGGGATTAATTTCAACCCCCTCACGAAACTTTCCCGTATGGTCGCTATTAAAGGCTTTATCCCCCCGCATAAAAGTTGCAGGTCTTGGGTAAGACCGCGAACGTTTCGAATGCTCAGATTTTTATTTTTAGATTCCCACACTTCAGCGTTTTGTGCTTTCTTGAATAAAATCGAAACCGTATTCGTTTTGGGTACCTTTTCTTTCAACGAATTGCACCAAAATTTTACTCCCAATTAGCCTCTAGATAACAATATCACATACCGAATTTAATTAGTTTAAGTCTTTGCATTTTTGAATTATAGCTTTCCCTTGTTTAAGAACATGCAAATCAACTAACGATCAATCTTTGTTGTTTTGTTTTGAAAACTTGATATCTACTTACGCTTTAAATGCTTAAACTATGCATCAAATTTTCTTCACTGTGTCCGTGGTGTCATTGTCAAATATTTGTACAACATATTTTATCAGAATGCACAAATTTCAGTGTCCAACGGTTACAATTCTTTCAAAACTCTTGCACTCCATTATATTTACTGCTTGGTAAGATACTTGAAGTTCAACTCTTTGCATTTTTAAAGTCATTAAGCTTTTATCCATTTATTTGAATCTTGGTTACATTTTAGCTTCCCCTCATTTTCTTTTCGGTGTCTATTTCATTATGATATAATTTTACTCATTGTTTAGTGCAGTATAGTCAATATCATGGCTCTTATGCCAGAAAACCCTAATCAAGCAAATCAAATGTATCAAATTTTATTTATTTGTTTTTGCATTTTTGAGCCATTGTATTTAAATGCATACTAAAATAAAGACGATCAACAGTTGGTTAACTTTCAGATTTGGTTTAAAATAAATCATATTTTATGTATAAAGTTCTTTTCCTTTTGTAGTTATCAACTAACCTGTACGTGAACAGTCAACCAGAACGACTTCATGTGAATGAATTCGGTTTAAAATCTGACAGACGCCAGAAAAGTTGGTGTGAAAACGCTTTCCAAAATTTTATTCGTTCTGTCTCAAACAGTTTTTGAATAATCGTGCTCACAGATCTATATAATTTCAAAAATGTGTTTTTCTAAAATCTTAAGATTGGTCAGGATCTGAACGAACCTTTTGACGATTAGATAACGTTCTTTTATACGCTTATGCGAAAAATATACGCTTGTACGAAAACATAAATAAATAAATAAAAAGTGAATTGAATAAGTTAAAATGAAGATTGAATTGTTTTTCGAATTCCATTTAGGTTTTCAGGTGACTGTCAATCCTTTTGTGTTTGTTTTAAGAAGATGAATGAAATGAAAATGCTGTCTAAGTAACTGGGATACGTCTGTATGATTTTGTCGAGATACCTATTAACTTAACGTTAAAAGATAGAGTACAGATTGAAATAAATATTTTATCGTATTTTATTGTTTAATTAATAATTTGTAAAAAAGAAAGAAAGAAAAGAAAGTATTTAATTAATTAAATTGTAATTTATTTATAAAATTCAATTAATGATATCTTGAGGTCATTTGCTTTTTAAGAGAAATCCTAAATTCAGAAATTATATATTATTATGAGTTAATTATTTATGAACAATATGGATTAGAAACGTTTAAATAGAAATGAGTTCTGAAAGTCGTTGTAGCTTTTGTATGAACATTAATTTTATGAATACAAAAACAATAATGAATAACGAATCAAGGATTTATCTGAAGCGGTAATTATTCTTAGTTTCAAACAATTAATTTCCTTTGTATGTAATCGTATTTTCTTGCTACAAATCTGTGATTTCATCAATGACTTAATTTGCATTTCCTCTTTTCAGTCATTGTTTCGGTGTTAATCAAAAATTTCAATGTGTAATTTCGGTATTCTTCAATCGCAGAGCTCTCATCATTAAGAACAATTAAACTGCAATAAATGACGCGCTCGAAAAAACGCCATGGGGCATTAATTCAGTTTCATGATAACACATAAATAGCTTTCAACATTTATTATTTTTTGTTATCATTACTTGCAAGCGAGTAAAATGAATGGCTGTTTCAAAGCAACTTGGAGATAAAATGCGAGAAATTGTCACCGATGGCACAACTTACTTTCTTTTATCTCGTTTCTCTTTCCCTTTTTTTACGAGCGGCACTTAACAGGGTGCTTTCTGGAAGATCTTGAGATAGCTGTGAGTGATAGCTCGCTCCTTCAACTAAATCTACGTTTAAAATACGAGCAGTAGCATCACTTGATGCTACAGCACCAGGTGAAATTGAATGTCAACAAAATGCAGCCCTACCTCCCTTTCTTATCTCTCCAGAAATACACTTTATTTTATTTCCAGTTGGAAATTAAAGCTTTGGAATGCCTTGGTGAGCGGAAAGACTTGATGTGAAAGATGTGAAGATTTCACATCAGTACGACCATCTTGTCCTATGCTCCAACGATCTGTCAAACGTCTCTCTATATGCATGACACCGTCTTTCGAGACCTGAAAGCCGAGATATTTTCCCAGCTGTTGAAAAGGTTATCGTTTTTGGCGAGGAATCCTGCTCCTGAGGCAATTCTCAAGCATTTTCCAGATAAAATAAATTATAAAATGATAAGAAATCTATTCCATTGCTTTCTGGAATAGTAATGTTTCGAAGGATACTGGTAGAATTAAATTAGTAATATCAATCTATTTTGACCACATCTATTCGGCTAACAACGTTTCTCAAAATTTGAAAGTCGATATATTTCCCAGCTGCCGCATCTTGCGGCGAATCCCCAAACTGGGACAATTTACAAGATCCATCAGATTGAATAAATTATAAAATAATGACTTTAATGCTTGGTTTTTCGGTAAAGCGTTTTTCGAAGCAAATTGTCCAAAATCAATTAATAATGCCTGATACTTATATTGATCATTTCTATGTAGCTAACTACATTTTTCAAAAACTGAAATTAGATACAACTTCTCAGCTTTGCGATTGAAGAATTATTTCAGAATTTACCTTTATTGAAGAATCCAAAATTTGGAATTATCTCCAACATTCACCTGCTTACATTAACTATAAAATTATAAGAAATTAAAGCCAGAAAGCCCAGAATTAGAAGTCCAGTATCCTTGGAAAGTCTTTAATTAACTAAATTAACTGGGATTTATTTATAAAACTCAATTAATAGAATCGTGGTCATTTGCTTTAGTAAATATTGGTATTAGAAACCCTAGATTCACAAAGATAATATACTAATTAATTATTCAATAAGATACTAATTAATTAATAGCAGTTTAATGAATTGAAGACTTTTCAAGGGTTCTGGGTTTTTTGGAAAAGCAGCCTTCCCAAGGATATTGGCCAAATTCAAATACTATGAATAAAAAATTAGGATTTGATATGAAATATACGTGAATAATAAATAGTTCGGAGTGTGAACATTCTCTTAGCCCTCCAACTGCACCCCCCTCCCTGTAATTGTTTACAAAATAATTGAACTTTTGCATTGCAGAAATTTAAACATGGAAATTCCATTAAACGTGATCACTTGGAAAACCCTCAGGAAATCTTTTAAGCAAAAAATGTTTTCTGAACTACTTTCACTCATAAATTTTTAAGAGTTTGAAAGAAGGAGGTTTGGGGAGCACTTTGGTGATCTCGTTATTTCTTTTTATGCGTCTTCTCGTGAAGTGTTGCCCACAGCTTAAGAAGTGATGCATTAGACTGAAGAGAATTTTGGCATTCTATTAAACTCTATCATCCAAATCGCAAATCCATAAATCAAAAGCGTATTTAAATTTCACACAGTCTTAGATTCTGACGCATGACGAATGAAAAAATAAATATTATTTACTTTATATTTAAAAGTTGTTTTCACATTTTATGCTGATTAAGGTTAAAGTAAAGTCTTTATAAGGTAGAAATTGATAGGTGTTTTTTTTTAATGTTTGATTAATTTATTTTCCAAGTCTAATATTTATTTGAAAATGAGCAAACGACTTAACTTATTGGTTTAACATACGACAGCGATAGTAAATTTGTGAAATAAAAGCAACAACCATACAAAAATTGTTTATAAAGAAAATATTCGTCGTTAAAACAATTAAAAAATGCGTAAGTATTTAGTTATAAACATTAACAAAAAATAATTCACTGAATGCTTTAAAAACAGTTTCGAAGCCGAAGTAAACAATAAAACAGAAACTCTTTATGAAATAAACACTTACAATTAAAGTGTTAAAAATATCAAATTATTCAAATGACAATTGAGAGAATATATTGTTCTCAAACGGAGAATATATATATTCATAGCACTTGATATGATAATTCTTATATCACCAATTTAATTATATTGACATATCGTTTCGAAATAATACAATATCTTATTATGGTGCGATAATTAAAGTGACAAGTGTGTTCAAATTAAGAGAGCGAAAAGCTTAATAACGCTTATTTAAAAATAACCTTAAATCTCCACCATAACAAGAATACTCTAGAAACCTGACTCTGCAGTGGGCCATAAAAATGCTGGTGCGGATTTTTTATTGTGGAAAAAAGGTGGTATTGCCACAAGATAAACAAAAGTTTGAAACACAAAAATAGACAACCACCGTACATCACCACACTCTCTTTTGGAAAGGTCACGTGCTACCCCGGGGCCAGATGACAAGGATGACGTCTAAGCCTTTTCTTCATAAAAATTAAATTTCGGATCTGTAGTTTTTCAATCTCGAATCCGAAACATTACAACCAGGCTTCCTCTAAATAAGACATCTACTGTTTCAAAGAGAATAAGAGATATATAATTATTTTTAACCTATTAATGATTTTCTAAAATAACCTTTAAAGCTCCGAAATTGCTTTAAAAAGGGAAAATGATTTTGACTTATGGATAATTCACCCAGGTTATTAAATACCATTTAAGTTCAGACACTAGAATATTTTAAAAGACCATGACAAAATATGTTAAATCTAACCTAAAAAGACAGATTCAATATATTTATCTAATGAAATTTGGTACAAAGTAATAGTTGTTACTAAAGACCCTTTGTTGAGTGGATTTGCCATTTAGCATTGATATTGTCTTTAACGACAGATGTGTATTTTCTTTGAAATCTAATATTTATTCATTATATCACTATGTTTTATTATGATCACGTTAATACGTCGCTTAAACTCAACATTTACTACTCTGAAATAATAATAATAATAACTACATATTTGTAGGTTAGGAATAGCTAGCATAACAATATTGACAGATTTCATTCCACAAGAAGGGAAAAAAAGAGTATGATCCACTTGCTTTCAAAAATTCATTTGGAACTTTTCCATTATCTTATACTTGAAATTAAAGTTGAAAATGAATTCATCTTTGTTATTTTAAAGTGCACAAACATCTTAACATTTTACTTCTATTTCATTAATTCAGAGAGGAATATAATTTTTATGAACTGAAACTCTTCTAGGATCTTTGCTATAACAGCTCATGTTATTCACGGTTAACATTATTTTTTTAAGTATTAGATAAGGTCATGTGAATAACTTATTTATCTATCTAGGGTATAAAAGTTTAAGCCGGTCTTTTGACATCTGGACGTCCTGGGTGCGAGTCCCGGTTTGGGCATGATTGTTCTTCTTCTGCGTTCTATCTGTAAGATGCGTGAATGTGTCCCCCTGTAAAAAGGGGTTGGGCAAGCTATTGTGATGCATGAAGTAGCTAACTCGTACTCTTGGTCCTAGTTGGCGCTGCTAAAAAAACAAGAGACGCTCACTCGGCTTAAATCACTGACAGATTACAGTCAGCCGGGTTGTAAAAGAGCCATAAGTCACAACAACAGCAATAAAAAAAATTATTAATTTTGCCAGCTGGAATATTTGTGTAAGAGACATTGAATTCTCTGTGGGAAAAAGAAATAAATTTAAAATTGCAACATTTATAAATAAGTACTAATAAGGAACTAATGCATTATCTGTTAACAGAATAACAACTCTTGCAGCGAAATAGCACCTAAAAGAGTTTTTTCTTGTCATAGTCGTCTTTATAGATATTTTTAAAATTCTTTCTTTTTAAAACGTTGCAATTGCAAATTTCAAAATATGAATTATATTTTAACGTATTAATATTTGAGATAAAAGTTACAAAATTATAATCACCAGCTTATCAGACCTAAATGGCAATTAATACATCACATAAAATGAAGCAGTTGGAAATACACTTTATAAGAATTTTAAATTTAATTCAAGCCTCAAATTAAGCTTTCTTGCAAACTTCTCTTGCTCATTGCTTAAAAGAATTCTAGATATTTACTTCTGGTATATGTTTACAAAAACAGTTGCTGCAAAAGATAACAAAGAAAATGAAAAGGGCTTCCGAACCTTCATTTCCATGACAAATTTTCATTTTCACATTCCTTAACCAAACAAATTAGCCAGCGTCCTATCAGACCTAATGTCAATTAATGCATCAAATAAAAAGAAGCAGTTGGAAATACGCTTTATAAGTATTTTAAATTTAATTCAAGCCTCAAATTCAGCGTTCTTGCAAACTTCTCTTGTTCATTGCTTAAAACAATTCTAAATATTTACTTCTGGTATTTATTTACAAAAACAGTTGCTGCAAAAAATAATAAAGCAAATGCAAAGGGCTTCCGAACCTTCATTTTCATGACATATTTTTATTTTCATATTCATTAACCATGCAAATTAGCCAACGAATTATACTTAAAAGTGAGCAAATATATTATTTTAAATATAATGGGGTGCGTTGTTGTTATTTTAATTTGAATTTGAGCACCAAGTCCAGTTGTATTGAAAACACCCCCTGTTTACCAGTGCTGGAGGAATCCTAGACATTTATTTCTGTTTTTTGTTATCGAAATCTGTCACGGATAAAAGGTGACATAGCAGACGAAAGGAGCTTCTAAACCACCTGCATTGTCATTTTTTGGCGACAAACTTCTGAAGGGATCGTCTGATGCTTCAGGTCGATAAACAGCATTCGCATCCAGTGAGTTATAGGTTGAAAAGTGTCTCTTGCTTTCTTTTTATTTATATATTTTTTCCCCTGTTCAAGTGGCTTTTACTCTGACGCCATTGTTCTTCTGTTATCACCAAGGGGGTGCAGACGGGGCACTCAGCAGGTCGAGCGAGGTCGACCAGCTCACAACGACTGTTGAAATACGTATCTACTTGCGGAGACTTTTCTTCCCTCTCTTCTTTATTTTTATTTCCAGAAACTTATGGTTTTTAGAAACATCAGCACTGTTGGGCAGAAATGACATCGAGCCACCTATAAACATATTCTTCATTGTCTTTTCGTATATTACAGAAATCATTGAGACTCTTGAGATTTGTCTGTATGTAGCTCAGTCTAAGTTGATCTTCCCCGGAACATTTTTAAATTGTCTGCAATGAAAGCAAGAGCAAATATATGAATAATAAAGTTAAAACAAGTATAAATTTGAGGAGATAACTAAAAAAATGAATGTTTATAACTTTATTATTATTTATATAAATTAAATTTAAATGAAAGAATCGAGTAGTTTAAATCTTCTTTCACTTTTCTTTTAGGCGATGCTAAAATAAAATAAAAAGGTTTTATAGGAGCGGCATAATAAATCTATATTTAAGCTTTTATAAAGTAAAAATATTTTAAACTACTGATACAAAAGTAAATGCTTCGGATCCTATTGAGAACCCAAGATAGAGTTTTGTTACAATTTTTTTGCATCAGTAACATTGATTTAATGAAAAATGTTTAAATAAATATCAAAAATTATCATAGCATTATCCATTTCTGAATTTAAAACAGTACTGAACTGCGCTTGATAAAAGAAAGTACATTTTTCATGAACAATATTTTAATATTTGATTGATTTAAAGATTACTGCTTAACAAATCATACTTCAACCTATAGATCTATATGCTCATATAGCTATATGAAGTGTACTAGTGGTGTTTTGACCAACAAAACTCGTTTTTCATAATCATCTATACTATCAAACGTGGCCTTATACTTTTTGATTACCGAATAAACAGTTTACTTAAAATATATTAATAGGAGATTGCAATTATTCCTTTACCTTTACATTGATATTGAATACTTATATTGAAGCAAGCATTCAAATACACTAAGACTTTTTGATTCAAATAAAAGAATTAAAAAAAACGAAGACGAAGACTATACGATATGCCTTTTTGTTAAATGAAAAACAAATCCTTTAATATTTTTTTTCTGTTGTTGTTGTTGTAATTTTCGAAGGCTATTTTAATATAAAGTGAATTTTTTAAAAACAAGTATTGAAAATTTTGAATAAAAATATTGAAACTTTTGCCTTGAAAAATTTTGTTCCTAAAATAAGAAAATAAGTATTAGGGAAAAAAATCACTTGTCAAGAGGTTTGAGATTAATAATCTAGTGCATATTTATATGCCAATATATGCATGAAAGTAAAGCTTTGGCATATCCTTATTCACAAATTTAAGTAAAAATATAGTAATCATTTTATTAGATTAAATTCTTTGACTGGGAGTTATTTTCCAATGAAATTACTATATTTATTTGTATAAAAATATGTTTGGGTGCTGAAATTCTGTATTCTTTATCAAATGAGTTAGAAAAAAAATGAAGAATGAGTTGGAAAAGTTTGATTAAGTCCTATAATTGACTAAATAAGAAAAAAATTGAGACTAAATAAGACTAATAGAAACAGCAAACTAATTAAAATTTTCTTTGAAAAATAATCTTAAAGAATACAACAAAAATTGTCTGTAATATGTTTTGAATCAACACATCGAAATCAATCAGAGATTTCAAATCGAATAGCAACTATGACAACTTTTATGACAAAAACCACGATGAAATGTGAATTCTTGCAATTGAAGAAATGTTTTTTGCATTGTATGATATAAAAAATGATTTATTTGGAGTACAATATAAAACTGAAAAATACTATGAGCATACATCAATTTTTTTGTTCTTTGCGAAAATACTGCTGATAGATATGCTTTCGCATTCATGGTTACTTTGGACTAAAATGTGAATTTGAATTTTGATTAATTTAAAGTCTTATAAAGGTAAAATTTTTTTCTTAGGCTTTGCGTATATTTATTTAAACGTCAAATATTGTTGTTATCGAATGCATTTGTTTTATTTTTATTGGAAAAAATTCCTTATAATGATTAATAATACACTTCTTCAGTACTTTAAACGAATTGATATAAAGTGCTTTTAAGCATCAAATGTATTAGAAAAATAAAAATCGAACTCGGTTCCCAAAGATCTAAAAAAAAAACAATCCTCAGCCCTTCAAAGATGCTCTCATCCAGCGTTACTATGACTACCAGATACGTTTATTCACTAGTATAGGTTCACTTCTTATAGGTTGCTATAGTAACCGGATGTTTTTCTTCCCTTGTGTAAAAGACTGCGCTGTGAAGTTCGAACGCATCTTCAGCAAAGAAGAGTAAATTATGCATGCATTAAAGTAGCATTACACAATTCTTTATCTTCTTATGAAGTGACTCATGGCTTAAAAAGAATTAAAAAAAGAAATTGACAAATTTAACGTGACAAATTCGGAAAAAAAATGTGATATTGCAACTTTATTCTTTAAAAAGGAAATATTTTTTCAATAATTATTTCAATTTTGTAATCATGTTTAGTTCTTTTACCCTAATTCTATTCAAATCATTTTCAAGAAAATTAAAATCAATTAATTGGATGGGTTTGATGATTGCTTAAATCTTTTCAAATATTCTTTGAATAATTTTTTCCCGTTGTCTTTGTTAAAAATAAGCGATGTGATTTGCCACTATTTTGCTTGTAATTCATGTCGGAAAAAATGTGTGAAAGCAATACACTCTGAAATATACATAAGTGTCCGTAACGATGAATTTCTTTCTTTCAATAAATGCTTATTCAATATATAACTGTTTAGTAAAAACTTTCTACACAATGTAGAGATAGTCCTTTTTTTCAGTAAAAATTTCTTTCAAATCTGTTCGTGCATTTATGTTAATTAAAGCTCTTATTTTCAGTAAATATATTAAATATTTACCTTTAGTTTGGCCTTAGCAAGAAGTGTATTGAATGATTGAGCTGCTTCGACAAGAACATGAACTGACGCCTGGCGTCTAATGCCCATCACCTATCTCAGCACAAACATTTCCTGTAAGAGATTACATCAACTTCATCTGTAATAAAACCAATACAACTCTATCAATACTACTATACTCAAAGAAGCGAAAACCCGCTTAATTCATCATAGCTACATTCGTTCTTTCAAATATCTATCATTTCAGACAGCAATTTTGAATCACTTGTAAAGATTTCAACATTTCTTTTAATGTTATATAATTAATATAATTATTTTCAATACATCAAACAGGTTAGTTTCTGTGATATATTTATTTCTAATTTAAAATGTAATTATATTTACATTTGAATGAATACGGACTTAACGAACAGAAAAGTTTAAAATTTGTATATCTCTGTTTAATTTTAATATAACTAAGGACCGTCGAATTCAGTTTAACCAAATTAAGAGCAAATCGGATGATTCGGGGATATTTAAGACGTTCAAATAACTGAATAAAGCACAGAAATTAGGCAAAAGGACATATGAAATAGAAAAAAGACTTAACTCATGAAACATTAGGTTTAAAAATTGCAAATATATTGAGTTTTTTATAAAAAAGGAAAACATATTTGAAATAATGCAAAAAGATTTATACATACATATGTATTAGAGTTACATGTGATAAATGTAATATTCATTTGTTATATTTGTTCAAGCAAATGTTTGTTTGAAGCAAATGTTAACATTTTTCGTTTTTTGCTTCTTACATTTAACATGATTCGGATTCGTATAATTTGATTTTAAGTAATTTATTCTTCCGAGTAAGTAAATCGATTTAACTCATTTCCTCATATACTCGAAAAAAATCAGTATTCATTTATATTTAAGGTATACAAAGAGATTTCGCGTCCAAATCGTCCACAAAGCAAGTCTAATAAACAATTGTTGCTGATAATTTTATAATAAAATATTTAAGCTAAAACTATACAGCGTTGCAAGAGAGTTTCTTATATTCTCTGTTACCATGGCAAGTGCTGGTGCACACATTTTAAAGTTTGTTTAAGTAACATTATTTCATTAAAAAATTTTTTTTAGTCTTAGCAAAAGATAGACATTACTAGACAAAGCAAGTATCAAAAAATTAGAACAGTATTGAGAATCTTATGTAAATAATTAACTTTAATCAGAAAAACTCATTAGTTTCCAATTACAATTTGGAATCTGATTTTTTTTCCTGTGATGACTTATCGACAGATAATAGATCGGTTCTGAAAATTTTTCCTCTGATTTTAATTCTCATTACACTTAAGAATACTTATATGAAAGAAAAAAATATTTTTTTAAAGACTTTACCCACATGAATCCAGAATAACTTTGAAAAGAAAGCAGTTTTTTGGACAATCAATTATAATTTTGACCAAATTCAGTATTTTTTTTAATTAATAGTTTGTTGCTTTTTAACTATGCAAGCTCAACAAAAAAGGGCCTCATTTTTATGAATTTGGAATACTTATGGGGATATACATTTCTGAATTTCTTTTCGTGGAGTTTTTATTATCTTATTTAATGCATTCCCTGAAGGGAATAAGCCTTTTGGAAAGCCTATTTTTGGGTATGTTTAAATGACTTTTAAAGATAATAATTTTTGGTCACAATAAGCATTCTTTTCACATACATATTTTTTTTTCCATTTCTTTTTCTCATTTTCTACCAAGATTTAATAACACATCTGCTAAAGAAAAGGAACCACCCTTTTGAATTTCATCTATATAGATTCAGCATACTTTCAAAGAGATATAGTGTTTTAACTCTCATGAAAGCTTCTTTACTGAATCTATTTCCTTTTAGGGACATTTTATTTGGGGGGGGAGAAAAGGAAAAGAAAGAGCTCCAGGCTTTATTCAGTCTTTTTTAAAGAAAAGGCAGTTGTAGTTTTTGGTCACACTAAGCATTTCTGACTCAATCCGTTTCTTTACTCCATTTTCTCTTTTTCAGCTCGAGAGAAACTGATCCGGGGTTGAGCGGAGCAGAGCTGTCGGGGCCCATCAGCCTCTGCTTTCTGCACTGAATCACACCACTTGCAGCGGGGCCGTTGGAGCAAAGTGTCGCCGCCAGCCTCATCACGCATGTCCGCCTCGAAAACTGCCTTTAATCCATCGCGGCACATGCAGGCCGAATTTCTTGCACCTCGAAAGAGGATCTATTTCCTTTTATTAGAAGTGAAACAACATTTATGCTCGCAGACAGAAGAGTGGAGTGGGGATGAGGAGACACGAATCAAGAATTATACAGCTCAAATGATTTCATTCGAAACAAAAGAATTCAGTTTTTATCTTCGGTACAAATAAATAAAAATGAAAGTTTTTCGTTTCTTATGTTTTATATTTTCAATCCAAATATAGAGCCAATATATTAAGCTTAAAATGAAGGTTATTTTTCAAAATTCGAGCAAAGATTTGTAATTTTTTCAATTCTTACTATTAGATCCTACTCCCCCTATATATATATATATATATATATATATATATATATATATATAGG
>JAOUZG010020818.1:26440-81818 GCA_026289955.1 Argiope argentata
ATAATAGCTTATTCTGTTGTAATTAATTTATGATATTTTATAATTTAAAGTAAAAGCATGTTTAAAATAGATTTTTTACAAAAATTGGGGAAGAAAATAACCTGATGAACTAAATAGTCAATGATTTCTGACTTATCCGAACTTCCTAAAATTTTAAACTGCATAATAAAATATTCCTGTATTTGGAAGAAGAAAAAATGAAAAGAGAAAGAAAAAGTTTTTCACGGAAATCAGAAAAATATTTCATTTAAAAAAAAGGTGGCTTTTATAATCCCATCTGCATTAGTATTTGAAGTTTTAACTTTAATGTATTTAATATGAATTGTATGGGTTTATATGCTTTCCATCTTCAAGAATGCAAAGAGGCCGGAAAAAGCAAAATATACCAATCAGAGAAAAGTCATCCAGATGGAAATATGATAATTATAAAGAATGCTATGATAGTAATTTTAATGATGGTATTTCTCTCACATAGTTTTTTTATCATATTTATTTCCCTTTTTTTCAAATTTTCTTCGAACTAAAATTTACTGTTTTCATTTACAAAGAGATTAATTTAAATATTATTCATTTTAGAAACTTGCGATCATCGCTTTTGAGCGATACTCTTCAAAGAGGTGATTCCCAGTGAGTGAAAACAACGCTTTTCGAAAAACCTCTTCTTTATTTTAGTAAAATTATTTAAGCGAAATGACGCATGCGCAAAAGTGCAGAAGATTTCAGTATTTGAAAATAGAAAATAATAATCTGTATGCGTATAAAAAAGTGGTTGTGATTTCTATTATATTTAGAGTGATCTGCAGACAAATATGACTTTTTATTAAAAATATAATTTTTTTTCTTATTTAGTTTCAGAGATGCAATCTAGAAAAACTATTCTTCTTTTATGTTGCATCTTATGATTTATTCCTTATGATCATTTCATACTCAAGTAATATTAGAAAACAAGATATCTATATATACATATATATATATACTGTTTTTACCTTTTAAATCAATTATGAAAATATTTAGGATTATCTATAAATTTTTAAAATAAATTTAGAATGAAAAAATAGAAATGAAGTGAAAATAAAGAAATATACATAGAAATGAAGTGAAAATTTAGAAAAATATATAGATATGAAGTTAAAATAAAGAAACTTGTATAGAAATAAAGCTAAAATAAAGAAGAAGAAAAACAAGAAGGAAGTAAAAAAAAATTAATTAATAAGTAGAAAGAACCCTATTTGAAGAAAAGAACAAATTTAAAAAACAATATTATGGGCTTTTCATCTGAAATTCTGCTCTTCCTTTTGATGACTTATTACTAAATTTGAATAAAAGATTCTGAAAAACTATTAATAATATATATATGAGGGTAGCTATTTATAAATAATGAAAGATAAAGAATTTATAATTTTTCGAAAACTTGTAAAGTGCCGCAAGTCACAACAACAACACAACAGAATTTAGAATTATTTAAGTATGTCGCATATTTGCATGATTTCTTGTGCGCAGAACAAGTAAGGAAGGAAATTGTTTCAGAAAAAAGGTCAAATTTATTTAAATAGCATTCAAATTTTTTGTGCTAGCTTGCTCAAAAATATTCTAATAACTTGGTAACCTCACATTTTAGAGCTATATTGCTTTGACTAAGATAAATCAACGACTTAATACAATTAAAGCTAAGATTTCTCAGTTTTCATAAATCTGCTCACATTTCCTGATCATGAAAATATAGATGTTGCTAGATTCTAATAAAATTCGAAATTAAATATTCAAGTTCTTAAAATATTCTATGGATTATTTTTTATGTATAGATTTTTTTAAAAAAAAGTTATTTTAATTTCACCAATTATTATCAGGCTTCAGTTTTCTTAATCATGTGATATAATTCCACTTTGATTTGGATATAGGAAAAAATATATTACATCCTTAGTTTGAAGGTAAAGAATTCAGTTCCTCAGTTGCATTTTAATGTTTACTTATTTTTTTTTAAATTAAAATAATACTCTATACGCTGCATTACTTCTCTTTATAAATCAAGAAAAGGCAGGTTTTATTTCACTTGATTATTTTTAAGCTGAAAATGAAGTAAAAATTTGTGCACTGCAGGAGGTCATTTTATGTGTTGAATTAGTCATGACCTTCAAGGTCGGAAAGATCTGGTTTAACCACAGATAATTATAAAAATAAAGCGTATCCATTTGTTATTCTTTTTTAATATTTTGAAATAAAATTATCGTACCAGGTTTAATTCAGTGAATCTTAGTATTTCTATTAATTATAAAGATACCTTTTCTTTGTTGATATGAAATTATCAATTTTCAAGGATGATATTAATATCTTTCTTTATTTTTATTCTAATACTTAATTCTTGATTTTTTTTCTCTTTCCTTGTCTAAGGTGCCATCTGAGAAGTCTAGACTATAGAGATAAGCAGGTTAATAAATTACCCCCAAAACCGCACACAAATTCTTAAGAAACTTTCAGCTCGTTTATTCCATTGAGAATAATTTGAATGAAATCAAAATTATAAATAACACTAGTCATAGAGATTACACAAGTCTTCAGAAAACAACATATTATCTTTTATATTCGAAATTGCTCAAGGTCAGTACTTTGTATCTCTGATTTTACATTTTTCTTTATAACCGCTGAGATAAAAGCCTCTCAGAAAATTTATGTAAATCTTCCCTTTGCATGCAACGCCACCTATTTCAATTTGCAAAATTTTAATAGAGAAATCATTAATTAAATTTTTTACAACCAGTAATCCATATATCAGATTTTTTTTCCATTTGGAATGAAAAAGAAACTATATATATATATATATATTTCAGCTGTGAAAAAAAAAGATTATATTCGTTATTGGTCCTTAAAGATTCCATTTTTTTTATTTATTAATTTGGCTAAATGTGGAAAATTATGGTAGGTGGTGTTGCTTCCTAAGCAACAGAATTCTGTTCTTTTCTTTTCAAATTTGATTGCAAAGGAAGATGAATATTTAAATTTCTTTCCCATCAAGAATTTAAAACTTTGCTTAATCTCATTTACCTGATTGCATAGAAATCCCATGGCTTTCCATATAAACTTTTTTTTTTATCAGATAATAATTAATAGAAATTCAGGAGCACACAAACCTCAATTTTTCAATCGATTTTTTTTTACTGTTCCCCAGCAATGATTTAAAAAGTTGATGAAAGTCTTTGGCTAGCCACTCATTATTTTCTAGAATTAGTATTGTATTGAAAGGAACTTTAATTTTTTTAGTACTAGATCACTGTAATATAAACCGTTGTATCTGTCAAGATTTTACAATTTTTGGAAATGCAATTGAAAATAACTGAGAAAACAGAGCTCGAGCGGTTATTAATCTATCAAGGCAATTATCAGTTTATTTAAGAAATGCTGTACATTTTCAAGACGTCAGTGGACAAATTCTTCTTCTTTTTTGCGAGAGTTAAAGTGAAAAAGAGTAATAAAAAATATTAAGAACTTTTTATATATACCAGTCGTTTTCCTATTTGTTGACAAATGCAGAGATCTAACATTTTTGTGGATAATTAATACTTTTCTTTCATGTTAGTGCATCGTTTCGATTCTTGAAATATCTCTTTTCCTAAGATACTTCGTCATCAAAAAAATTCTAGCTTTTTAATATTTTTTTTCATGCTTTAAAAGTTAATGCACCAGATTTTAAAAAATTTCTTAAATCTTTTCCCCCTCCCCTCTATATAGAATATATAATTCTTTTTACAACTTTATTTTATTAATATTATTTAATAAAATTAATATTGATGTAGATAAAAAAAGTTTTCCAAAGTTCTTGCTAACTCTCAGTTTATGAAACAGAATTTAATCCTCTTAATTCACTACTTTCGAATTCTATTTCGTATTTTTTTTAAATCCACAAAAATATTTATTTTGGAATTAATAATTGGTTAGATTTTCCTCCTCCGAACCCCCCCCCTCTCCTAGTTATCAAATGTCTTAAAGAGTATCATTACAGGTGATTGGAACAATGCAGAAAGGGACAAAAATTAAATCATACAACATATTCTTTTCCTTTCGAAGTTTTTTTTTTTAATTCGCAATAAAAGATATTTTTCATCTTATTTATATAAAGGTCAAAGTTTGCTCCCCTTCTCGTTTTTTTCTCTTGGGAAAAATAAATTGGGGGGGGGGAATTGAGCTCGGAATGAATAAAATATAAATTTACCCATATACTGCTATGGTATCTCCAATTTGAAAACATTTTCACTAGGAGCAAATAAACGTTAATATCAAAACAGAGATTCTTTTTTACCAGTATGAAAATGACTCTCTTTGTTTATAAGATAATATTCTCAATAAAAGAGCACTATTCATGCTTTGACAACTCAGATTTCATTCATAATAAGTTCATTACTTTTTGTAGTTAAAAATAAAATTTATTTTCCGTTTTATGCTTTTATTCATAACTGATAAATATGATTCAATTTCAAGTTGAGAAATAACTACTAGGGATTGATAGATCGAATGGATTTTTCTATAGGAATACTTGAGAAATAAAATTAATTTTCCCCATTAAAAAAAGTGAAGGAACAAGATTTATGTATGAGAGTATTTTCTACGATTGTGGAAAACTCAAAAGATTTATTAAATTATCATATTACTTGAAGTTTCATCTCACAGCAACGTTAATATTTATATAATTACGAACCAAAAACTTGAAAGCTGCTCTGTTTCCGTTTCACAGCTGCGAAAGCTATACGAGAAATACCTTTAATAGTCTCGTTTTTGTTTCACAACTGCAATAGATATACGAAAAATGCCTTTAATAGTCTCTCCTAAGGAGTTGGTGGACTCTGTAAGGGATTTTAGCGAATTTTTTCAGTTTCAAAGTTAGCGCTGAGGGTTATGAAATTTTTATGCTTTTATATTAAAATATAGATACATCAAAATTTTTTAAAAACCCTTTAAAATGAAATAAAATATATTTAAAACACTAAAAGATGTATAGTTTAAAAAAAATTCCAATCGTTTCAGGTGATTTAATTTTTAATGTTTTCTATTTTTTCTTATTATCTTATATCGATTTATTTGAAATAATAGTAGGTATAATTCCTTAATTCCAATTAAAAGTTAATTTTTGTTTTTAATATTTGTATGTACACGCTTTGAGTTTTCACCAAAATAGTGCATTTTTTGGAACTAAAGTTGACCTTTAACTATTTTTATTTGCTTTATTTGCAATTCTATTTAATTTTTTAAATCAAGAAATTCTGAACATTTCGACGATATTTAAATCTAATTAGAGCATCCTTTTAGGGAAAATCATTACAAATGTGTTTTTTTTTCATCTACATGCGTGAAACATTTATTTTATTGAACAATATAGTTTATAATGCTATTTAAATTGAATAGAAACATATATTTTGTAATTAAACAACAAAAAGAAAATTTCAGGTTTTCGTCCTTTTTTTCTAAGTTCGCTGTTCTTTTTCAAGGACACTGAATTCAAAGTTAAAATTGCATTAGCAATTAAATGTCACTCAGAGATGCTTGTTTTGTTCTTAAAGTATAAACCTTTCTGCTTTTGACATTATTTTAGAATCCTTTGTTAATTATATATTATTGTCGGGATTGCTTGTTTGAAATTAAAAAATGTATTGGTAAGAATCACATTGATGAAAACTGGTCACTAAGACAGTAGACTGAAAAATGCAGAGAAGGTCATTGACTGTAAGCGGCAGACTACAAAAAAGAAAGGAAATTATTTAGATTTGCAGGATTTAAACCAACTTTCCTTCGCCACCCAAAGAAAACAGAAGGGATACTTCATATGGTTTACTGTTTCAACCGCAAACTGCGCCACGCCTTTCGATAAAAGACACAAGTATTTCCGACACTTGAGCGTACACCTTCCAAAACGTGTTTTCCCTTTTTTTGTATACAGTAAGATTTTTGTATAGTTTTTTTTCTGTCTGAAATGACTACTTAATTGTCTACAAGTTATGTAGACTATTTAAACAAATTAGTAATTATGAAACTTCAGATCAAACTGTACGTTTTTTTATTACACATAACTGCTAAAATAAAATTAGTATTGTCTAATAACTTATTTATTTGATAAAAACTTGTTAACGCATAATACTGGCTCATGTTAAATGTATCTGTAAATAATAAACCTACCATGAAAAATAAAATCTACGGTATTGTATTTTGTTGAACTTCAAAGAGAGGTGAATTTTCATGTTGATAAATAGTTTAAATTGTGTTATTGCGCTATGAATGAGATTAAAGATCATAATGATATAAACTGCCTTTTCTTCAGTTTTTCCTATAGATTTTAATTCTAACGATTCAGAATCGATCTTTATTCGAATGTTATACCTAATAATTGCTAAATTAAGACCTGCATCAAATAATTACTAAATTAAAGATTAATGAAGGAATTTATATTTTTTAAAATATTACTCATCATTATTTTTATATTTTAAGAAAATTGGAACCCATTTCAACAATTTAAGAATCAAGAGCTAAAGGAATCAATCTTTAACCTCTTGACATAGGAATTTATTTAACTTTCTAATTAGATGACACATCCTATTATGGTCATTTATTGTTAATTTAATTTTTCTTAATAATATATGGATCATTTAGGATATTAAAGCTTTTCGAATTGATTTTTGCATTGTTAAATACTTAATTCTGTGGCTTAGTTGCAGACTTGAAACTAAAAATTCAGTAATTCGATGAGAGTGTCAGACCCTTCATTGTAAGTAAAGGGGTTAATTTTCGTTCAAATTTTGACTGTACTTTATAAGATATGTTTCAAGCGCCTAATTTCTTAGCTTAGTTTAGCGAAAATTATGGATTGATCCATTCTGAATTTAAAAACCTTATTGTTAGATTCGAATCCTCCACCTGAACTTCTTCCTTTTCCCCCTTGTTATTTATTAAATTTTATTTATCCAAATATATATTTGTTAGAATCTTAATTATATCAAATAATTATCTGATACCCAATTTTTATTTTATGTCAACCTACAATAATTATTTTCAAAATATTTGTCTGTAGACTTGCTGTAACCGTAAGAATAGAAAGAAGAAATGTGACATTGACGTTATATTCTATACTTTCTTTCTGGTTTTAAATAACAAGAATATATTACAATAGCTGCATATATAAATGAGAAGAAAGCTGAATTTATTTAAAAACACACACTTTACTGTAAAAGTTTTAAGTAGGAGGCCGAAATTATTGTTAGAAGAACGGGTTATTTAAAATTATCTATTTTGGCAGATAAATCAATTAATTGCCTAGAAATACTTCAAACAAGAATGAAATTAATTCTTTGTCCCTACAAGGATAACAAACGAAAAAGCTTGAGTGGATGACTTTGAACAATTTTGGTTCAATAAAATGCACAACAGACGACTTATTTCGTTATTTGCTTACAGTAAACTACACTTCTGCTTCAATTATGCCAGCAAGATTGCATCATTTTTCTTTCCAGATACTGTGATTATGTTGTCAGAGTGACGCATAAACACGCGACGAAGCTTACTGAGTGGTTAATTCATTATCAAAACAGTCTTAGTTCTCGAGCGTCAATTTTGTACTGTATTTACACGTTACATTTCCTCCTAATAGTAGGGGAAAAAATGGCAGTCGTCCATTTTCTCCGAATAATTATTTTGGAAAGGCAAATTTCGGGGAAGCGTGCTTCAATCCCAATTGAATCAAGCTATCAGCAGCCCTATCGAGAGGGTTTCCCATGTGTGTTCTTACAAAACTAATTATTTCACCCTATCTCGGTTCTTCCCCCAAATAACCCCGCGATATGCATCTTTCTATCGCTAATGGCGACTGCTTTGACGCACTGCGTTACGCGAAACAGATGCCCTCATTGGAAGCAGGCTCACTCGAAATCGAAAAAAAATGAAAGAGGGTATTTGATAACAGTTCCGTTTTTTGGGGTGTGCCCGGAAACCCGAAACCGACAGAAAAGATTCTGTCTCGCCGTCAGCTGTCGAAGATTATCTGGTTCCACACAATTTCGACTCGGAACCTGTTTCCCCCGAATGTTTTGAGATGGGTGAAAAATATTTTAACGGTGTTGTTAGCACTATTATAAAACTGAATAAATATTATCCAGAACAATAAAAATCTGTCACATAATTATTTTCAATGTCATCACTTTGTTTTACAAAACATGAAGAAAATAAATTATATAAGAACATACAAAACGCTTTTCTCATTCAAATATTATCAAATTCAACTTTTGTAAATAAGTGAGACAAAAAGATTTCAGCAATGTAGTTAGTGCTAACCTAAAACTTTGGTGGTATTAAAACTAAACATGTAGAAAGGGAAATGTAGTAAGGAATAAAATTCAAATTTAGCTCTTTTCGCATTAAAATAATAAAAGATTCAGTATTTTTAAATGCATGATAAAAGGAATATTATGAAAAACATCGGAAATATAGACGGCGAAAATATCAAGTGCCTAAGCACATGAAAAATAGTCCCCTATCCCTAGAAAAAATAATATTGAAAGGAGTCTTTTTTTTTCCATGTTTTCTCTGTAAGTGTTTAAACAGTTATGTGGACTTGTATGATGATTCTATATTGATAATTGTAATTATAAATTCAACGTTAATACATATGGAAGACAAAAAATTGGTGTCCAAAGAAACATCGCGAATTTAGACGTCCGGTAAATCAAGTGACACATCAAAAGAAAATACCTTTTTTTTCCAAAGAAAATAAAAAAAATTATGAATTGTTATTCAGGTTTTCTCTATAAATACTTAAAATTCCACAATTGTGTAGATTTACGTCAATGTCTGATACCCAGGAAAATAACAATAAAATATCCCTGGTGTAGTGAATTTTTATTTTTAAATTGCAAAGATGCAGTTGATATTATCCGTTTTTTAATCCTCTCTCTTACTTTTCATTGCAATATTTTTTCGTAAAGTATTTTAATACATAATTATCTGAAACTCAAGTGCCCCAATCATTGTGGAAATCGAAAAAGTTATTTATTGGACAATTTCTTGCAATTTTAATGGGATCTCTTTTTCAGGTGAAAGATCAGCGTCGAAACTTGAAAATAGAATTAATATTAGTTGACATTAACATTAGTTTTATTAATTTTTAAGTTAATAAAAGATTCAACACTTTTATAAAAATTGTCATTTAGTACAATAAAGGAAATCAAATGTTTACCGTTCCTTTTTCAAAGCAATTTTCAGGTATTAATGAATGCTCATAAAAATGTACACAAATCTTTTAAACGTGTTAAAAATACAGAACTATTTTTAGCAGTTTTGAATACTACACTAAAGGGAATGAGCTGTGAAATGTTTTACGATCATATTTTTCATCAAAATAATATGATGCGAAGATAAAAAAAAAATTCTAAATCAGAATTTCTAATAGCTAGATAGTAACTAGAATTGTCTGTCAAGATGTTAGATTATGAACTGCTCTTCTGAAGTCTATAATTTTATTTTTAAGCAATATTATTTTAGGCCAATAAATATTTCGTATCTGAAAATTTTTAATAGTATTGAAAACCTCATTGCTATAGAATTTATGTAAATCGAATTATAAATAAGTAGTGCGAATCTTGAAATACAGAAAAACTCATTTAGAAGAGTCATCGTTGTCGTTAAATTGTGGATGTTATTTATTTAAGAAGTGCCTATAAACAATGCTCCTATTTGAAAGTGCAGAAATGCAAATTACTGTTTTAGTTCAAAAATTTTCATTCTTATTGTGTTATCCCTTGTCGTTTATCCTAATTTTATGCATATATTGGCAAATTTGAAATAATATATACAATTCACCAATAGATAATATATACAATTCACCAGTGACTAGACTTCCTAAATTTAAATAAAATATTTCTGTTTCAAAATATTCAAATTATATTTTAACTTTCATATTAAATAATATTTTAACCTTTATTCAATTCATATTTAAACTTATATTAAATATTTAAGCGTTTATTTAATAATATTTTAACTTAATAATTATATATTTTACCAAGTTCTTAAATAGTCCAATATAAATTTTCAAACAAAAAAAATGAAAAATGAAAGTGGAAAAAGAGAAAAAGAAACACAATGAGAATGTATACAATTTCTTGAAGAAAAGACAAACTTAGGGACCTGTGCAGACTGAACTTGGCCAGTATTGGTCCTTGTGGTACAAAAATCAATCAATCAATGAATTCTGTTGAAAAGGACAAACGCAAACTTTTTCAATTAATTTTTTTGATTATAAATAACCAGTGCATTATTTCTTCTAGAGGAAATAAAATCTATGATAGAAACAAGATCAAAAAGTTTAGTTATAAATGCACATATGAAAAATATCACACTTATTATTCATAAATGCAGGTGAATATATAAAATATGCAAAAGAATAAATTTTAAATTCAAATCGCCATTGCGACGTCTTATCACTTTTAAATTTTGCTCCATAAAAGTATATTTAGATGTATCATAATTTTCACGTCAAGCTAAGTAATGTCCATCTAAAATATGTAAAAAAGCTCTCCCAAACTAAAAGATTGATATTCAGTCACTTTCAGTTAATGTGCATCGCTATGCATTCATAAACTTTTATTGGACTGGGTTTAGGACATTGGCCTTTCAATTATGAATAATTTATTATGTTTTTTATTTCATTCACCATAAGCTTGGATGTCAGTATAAAAATTGAAAGATTTATTGAAGAGAAAAGTTTCAGAAGTACATTTTTCATGACTGTATGCATATTTGAATTTAATTTTAAAAATGACATTTGAATACTGTTGAAGTATATATATATATATATATATATATATATATATCTTGTTCAAATTTTCAATCGTAAATAAAATACTTTTTATTCATTCACTTAAGTTCAAGTACATTTTTAAAACTTGTAGTTGATGACATTTGATGTTAATACAGTTTTTTTAAAAAATATATTAATACGTAATTTTTTATTAATTAATCAAAAACTGATTTTCTCGCCTTGATTTTTGGTGTAATTGTTAGATCGGGATAGCGTGATTGGTAGGGCGTTGAAATCGAATCCCTTGTGCTGCGAGCTCGAACCTAATCACGAAGTTCTCCATGTCGGGAGTTATACCACA
This sequence comes from Argiope argentata, assembly GCA_026289955.1. Taxonomy (NCBI): domain Eukaryota; kingdom Metazoa; phylum Arthropoda; class Arachnida; order Araneae; family Araneidae; genus Argiope; species Argiope argentata. Next base: position 37,567 of record JAOUZG010020818.1, read on the forward strand.
TGGGGTTCTGAGTCAAAGGTGATCGGTATGCGGGTGCTCAGGAGTCCATACCTTCAGAAGCTACTGCATCCCCTCCTTCTGTTGTAAAGCGGAACAATGGTTGTAATTATTTAATAAAAAATAACTAAAATAAAAAACTTCCTAATATCCAAAGGAGGAATGGATTTAAAAAAATTGTTTTTTATATTATTTGCTTTATATATAAAAAGAGTTAAACCTCTGATTCTTGAAAATTCGATTAATTAAGATTTAATTTTAAATCTATGAGTTTAATCTTTTCTTTTCACGAGGTTTCTCAAAGCTGTTTATTTGAAACGGCAGAAACTTCCACAAGTATTTTAGTTTCCCGGAGCCTTTTATTAGTCAGCGTACTTCTTACAAGCCTTTTTTTAAAAACGTCAATCAGTTTGGTACGGCAATTTTTTCGCAGTAAACTTGTATCTAGATCAGCTGGCGTGCAAGCACTCTGTTGTTTGATAAACTGAAGTTATAGATGAAAAATTTTAGTTTTCAAAAAATAATAGTTTCCCTCACTGAACAAAGCAAATTTTTTTTTTCACTTTTTCATATAGGCATAGAAAAAATATTGTGATCGTCAAAAAATTCACACCCGAAATTTTAACAAATCTCAGTTTCAGACCTCCCTGTGCCTGATAAACATATTTTTGGCATTATGTCTATATGTCTATTTGTCTATAAACGTGATAATTAACTTATCATATTAACATGATAAAATAAGCATGAAATGCTTTGAGTTAGACATATGAAATTTAGTGTATGGAATTATGATCAAATTTGTAGATTTCTATGAATTTTTAAAATAAATTCATTCACAAGAAGTCTGTCTATCTTTTCGTTCATATTTGAACTCGGTAACTATAAAACCCAAAGATTTAAATAGATAAATATTGGTACTTAGTTTCACCATCTGAAATATAGATATGTAACAAATTTTCAATAAAAATCTACCAAATGGTCGACTGTCTGTTGATCTGTACTTTTGTATGTCTCTAAATGCAATAACTCAAAAGCAAAATTATTTTAATAAATGAAATTTATTATGTTTTCTTGTGACTATAACTGTAGTTCTGTGCCAAACTTTTGTGTCAATAGACTCTTAAAAAGATGTGCTCACGATAGTTTCAATAAAAGTGCCACCTTGCCTGAGATCTATATTTTGTAACTATTGTTCACCAAAGTCACGCAAGGTACTCAGAGTCCAGAACTTATGCAAATGAAGGAAAATAATACTTTTATTGGAGAATATCCCATCAAGTTTCGGGGAGACTCCTGGTTTTGTTAAAAAATTCATAAAACTTGCTCACGTCATTTTTGAAGAAAAGCTCTATTCTTAAGAAGAAAACTGTTTATTTTTTCTCCAAATACCTTCTTAAGTTATAAAAGATTGTGCTCCGAAAAATAACTTCTGTAAGCATTAAATTGTGAAAATTGTCGAAAATCTACTCAATAACAACTACTCAGTTGCCAACTTCGGCACCATTTTTTGAAAATTTCGCTGATTTCAATTTTAAATAAAAAACACACACATATATTTCCTGGTTCGATATAAAGAGGCTTCAATTGATAAAAGATAATCGAGGTTGCAACGGTTTTTGGCAACGCAGAATAAATATCTTCGAAAAGATAATAACTAAATGCAAACACAAATAAAAGAAACATATTTTTACTTCCAAGCATTCGTTACATTTTTTCTCGCCATTTCTTAGAAATTCAAGAACAGATGGAAAAAATTAAAACTGTGACTGCTTACTTTTAATATCGAGTTTCCGCTCCAAGTCACTGTGTGTAAATGCGCAACTTTTCATGCGTATACGTGTTAGTGCGTATCCTTTCAGAGGACGGCATAAATTATTAACTTTTTAAAAATGAATAGTTTATAAAAATGTCTGTGATGTCATTTCCCTGGGGAGGGGAGAGAGGGTTGGAAGTATCCACTTTTTGTTGTTGCGGAGATGTGTGAAAATCTCTGTTTCCTTCCAGCAGAGGGGAAGGAAAAAAAGGTGGAAGGCAAAGCATATCTGTTTAGTCACACTGTAATTCCTTCCAGATCGTGGAAGACACTCGCGAAAGGAAATGTACTCCACAGTTCCGATGCTATCTGAAGCAGGAAGCAGCGAAGCGAATGAATTATTCTCGCGCAGTAAAATGTTGCTTCAGGATTAGGTTACCTTCAGGAAGATCGTATTCAATCCACTACAGTCGCTTGAGAACTAAAAATTGTTCTTCGCCGTTGGAAGGCGTCTGGCTGTAGATTCCTGAGCACTGATATCGTCAGTGGCTTATAGGGATTCTATTATTATACGGAAACGTACTCTTGTAGCTGTATGAGTTTTACTGAAAATATTTGAACGTGCAAGAGAAGGCTTCCAAGATGAGAGCTTATAAAGAAGAATCTTAAAAAAAGTAAGGAAAATGATTAAAAATTCATTTCCAAAGAAGAATAAGACAAAGCATCACAAATAACCATTTTATAAATAAACTACTTAATGCTTTAAAATGCTCAAGCAATGCAAATAATTACACAAGAGACTAAATTCATTTATAAGAATTCTTAACCCACTGAGACATAGTAGGAAAATATTTGCTTCTTCGTAAAATAACTGGAAATTTCGTATTAACCTGGAACATTTGCTTTGGCCCAATTTCGAATGCATTCCAAACTTTTATTGAATTGAATTAAACTCAAAATTATACATATTTTTTTAATTACAGCTGATTCCTCTTTTGATGATATGTTTATTTGTTATAAGTTTATGAAATATTCATTTCGCTTTAATTGTAAAAATTTATTCTTAATAAAAATTATTCTTTCACACAGTATAAAATGAACAATTGTAAATAAAATTAACAACAGTTTTTAGCCAACTCAGCTTCGTAAATTATTTTAATACTAATGAAAACAAAACAAGCTAACAAAAAATAACATTTAGTAACAGCAATTTGATAAAATCAGATTAGATTTGGTTCTATCTAAAATTTATATTATATTTATGCTTTATGAAATATTGAGACTTTCACTTAAATCGAAGTTCCTTTTCTTTTCTTTACTTTTTTCTTTAGCTATCCACATGACAAAGATAGAATCTGTTATCCATGTGCTCAAAACTGTAAATGAAGCCCTATTTATTGCTTCTCAAAAAAAAAAAAAAAAAAAAAGAGAGAGAGAGAGAGAGAGAGAGAGAGATAAATGCATTTATTCCGTTAAACTTAATTAATCTTAAATCAGATAAGATTTTCTAATTATCATTTGTTCTGTAGTATTGAATAATCTGATAAAAGCCCGAGCTATCAAAAATTTCATAAAGAGAATCTTATTGTATTCAAGATTTACCGTTTTAGTACTCTCAATTCGAGATAAAATTCAGAACCGTCATGTGAGAGAAAATTTTAAAGTCCCTACCTATAAGAGACCATATGAAGAAAAACAAGTAATATAAAAAACAATTTTTTAGAATCAATTAGGAAAATTTTTATTTTTGTTACTTTTTATTCAATAATTACAACAGTTGTTCTCGCGTTCTGCTTTACAACGGAAATAATGGTGCAATAGCTTCTGATAGTATAGAACCCAGAACACACGAATAATGATCATATTCGACTCAGAACCCCCAATGGTACAACTCTTAGCGCGGGGAACTTTGTGACCAGGTTTGAACTCGCACAACAAGGGAGGCGAATCCGACACCCAGCCAACCAGGCTATCCCGACTACCAATTGTAAGTACTATAAAGAACTATCATAAAGGTGAGAAAATTAATTTTTAATTAATTAATTAAAAATTAATGAATTAATATTTGAAAATACAATAGAATTTCAAAATTCACAAACTGAAGCCACTTGGAGACAAGATTCGTAAATCCTGATTTGAAATAAAAAACCAGAACCACACGAATTCTAATCTGCTTATCAACAAGACATCACCCGGAAAATTTACGGAAGGAAACCAGATCCGTCGCATATCCATACACTCTGGAAAATGACGGCTAATTGTGCCTCGATTCTATCCAACTCCAGCTTTCACTGAGCTAATTACACCAAAACATAGGATTTAGTTTGACCTTTGACAAGTCAATTTCCTGTCCAAACGAGGTGATGACTTTCTCGCCGAGCAGTCTCTCGTCACCCTAAGGGGAACATGACGAACCGATTTTCTGCAAGATTACCGTTAAGTGCGTTTTAGAATAAGTGTAATTACCCCATTAATGGAGTCTAAGGGGTCACTGAATACTGTGGCGTCTCTCCTAGAGGAGTCTTTTAGAAGGTTGGGTGTTGTGCTGTAATGGCGTAAGCAGTTTGGTTACTGATAGGAAGTGCGATTAACAGGAATAACACTAATCTATTTATTTATTTTGCTTTATTTAAATTTTCCCCCTTCTTTTTTCCTTACTAAAAACAGAAAGAGAGACGTAAATTATGGAATTTGTTCTGCGGAGATAATTAAGAAGAAACTTGTGAAATTTAGTAGAATTTCAATAATCCAAATTAATGCATGGTGATTATAATCAGATCTATTTTAACCCTTGAGCCGGCTTGACTGTAGAAAGTTGTCCAAAGAGTCATTTCGATGAAGGTTCGAGCGCAGAAAGTCGTACTTTGATTACTATTCAAAAATCGGCAGAAACGTAGAACATTGTTAACTGATAATTTTCCTAAGTTCGCCTGTAATGTTAAAAACATCAGTGTTTTCTCCTTTATTGAAAACTGTCATTTTTCGAAGATTCAAAAGCTGAATATTTCATGGTCAATGGTTAATGATGCGCCAAAGTTAAGTACAAGTGCACATCGGACACAGGAAAAGCGCTTTAACTCATGAAATTTGGTTTAAATAATATACAGCATAAAAAATTCGAAATATTAAAAGATTTATAAAAAAAACACCACAAATTAAATTATTTATGAATATTTATTATATATTAACCTCATTAATACGTATTTATTAAATTATGAATTATTTGCAAAACTGCAAAAGTTATCAATTCGATAGGCGGAGATTGATATAAATGGGCTTTGAATAATTGGAGTTTTACTATACTAGATCTGTTAGAAAATATGGCACTTATTTTCAAAAATATAGAAGTTTTGATACAAGTAGTGTTGCTTTGCTAAGTAAAAGCAGAAAGTTAGAAGAATTAACTGAAACAACTGCAAGATTTCTCAGATCAACAAGGTAGAATTTCATGATGAGTAACGGTTCTCGGTGCATTAGAATGTCTTCAAGAAACCCTGGCCATGATCATACACCATTTGGGAAGATATTATTTTATGTTTTAAACTGTGTTTATATGTTACATCCATTAATTTGCTTATGTAAAATTACAAACATGCAAATGCATGTCATAAATTCGAACAAAAAGCATTTCGAAATATACTATATCAGGTTTTTGGATGGAGGGAATATATTTTACAGTAGACCTTTGAGGTAGTAGTATATAGTAGGCCTTTCACCTTTTATAGTAGACGTTTGAATTTAAAAGTTAGACCTTTGAGGATTTATAGAAAAGAATTTTCCGTCTGAAATGTTTTTTGAACAGTGAATGGCTATTTTTAGGGTTGGATGCGAGACATTCACATTCAAACAATTTTAATGTAACGCAATTTAAAGTTCCTTTTTCCTTTCAAATTCTTCTCTATTCGTAACCAATGTTATTTGAGATAATCGCATTTTATTTAAAAATAAAATCCATTAAAAATTATTTTATCGCTGAAGGAGTTTCCATTTTCGTATTTCCTTATTGTTAAAAAAAATTTTTGACAAAGGAAGGAAATAATTTTTCCTGGTAAGAGAAGGTTATTGGAGGATAATAGTTTTAAAAATTTAATTTAAAACATCTCTGTATGAAGAGAGAAGTATATTGAATGCTGATTTTGAGCTCTATTAATCAGATAATGCATTCTCATCTGACTTATCAGAGCAATATGTGATTTATCAAAGCAAACCGCAAAACTACAATTACTCTTGATATTTTACCATACAATGTGAATTTAACTTTTTTTAAAAAAATATTTGTTTTCTATTAATTTTTCATTAATATTTATTCTACTCTGTTTTTCTTTTGTGAGCTTTAATGGTCTAGTTACTAAAGAATGAAATGGGACTATCAATAAGAAATTTAAATATAAAAAAGGATCCCCCCCCAAAAAAAATCCCGTTTGATTAGTGATTGTAGGCTTAAAAAGATATATAAATTTCTTCATGTTTACCTCTTAAAGTACTTATTATGTCAAAATCATCTCTATCTTTTTTTATTAATCAATCGATGTTAATAAAATGGACAGTTATCAGAATACAATTAAAGAGCAGTTAAAGGATGTCAGCCAGTTATCTAAACTAAAAGAAATGAATCCAGAGAGTTTTGCTTCGTTACTTAAATTAGAAAGAAACTTCTTTCTGCTCTCAATACTTTAGTACCTGAAAATGTCATTTAATAGTGTTTATTTAGTTGTTTGTTTTACATACATGTTATTTATTGTTATATATTGCAAAAAATTAAATATTAGACTGTTGAAATGTTAAAATAAGCAATGTAGCAAATTCATATTTTAAACCTTTAATAACCTTCTTTACTTTTTTTAGCTTTTGTGTTATTTTCATAGATGGATATGGGGATTTTTTAGACTCATACAACTTTTAGAGCGAAGAAAAAAACGAAATATTTTTTAATTGCAAAATAATTTTCTAATTACTTCTGCAAAATTACGAATTACTTTAAAATGCGAGTTTTTGATTTGCTGTAGCGGTCATAAAAACAATGACCAATGCCACTTAAAATTCTTTAATCTGTTAGAAAAGCTTAAATATCACAGAGGAATATATATAAAGTAATAAATCTTCATCATCTTTACTCTATTCGATACATATTTGACATGAGTCAAACTGCTGTCACACAAAACAGCAAAGGTCGATCTATCATTTTCTCATCCTATCGAAACGAGCAAGCAAATCAATCAATCAAATCAAATCAAATATTAACTCTATGTAATTCATTCTTTTCATAACTCAAATCATGATATTGGGATATATCCGACATTGAAGAGGAAATGTTTAATTAATCATTTTTGAAATTTTTCAGTCTAATCGATATCAGCTTCTTATCATCATTTTTTGAAAGTTATGATTAAAAATGTGGGCTTGTCTGTCCCTTACACACGCAATACGGATTCTATCTTAGTGAATATTAAATTGATTTCTGATTTCCTCCTTTTAGACAGTAAATACTTCAAACAGAAGGTCTAATTCAATTAGAAATGTTGTAATGTGATATTTATATCGGAGCAATTCGTTTCATGTAGCAATCGATTTAAGATAAGAGTTGTGTCTTTGTCTATTAGATTTCAGATAATATAGCAAGTAATCCAATTTATGTTACTAAAAATATGTTATCGACATTTTAGTATTTTTTTTATCTCTGATAAATGTTATCAATTGAATTTATGTAATTTTTTATCTTTAAATAGGGTTTGATAGTAACGAAGACATTTTTTCTCTCCTACTTATCTTTTTAAAATCCGGCGATAGTGTTGTTTGGAAGCATTTCATAACAAAAATCAAGTTTAAAATGCAGACAAGATTTATTACAAAAGATGCGTATCAAGCCTATGTTTATTAATTATGCATATCAATATTTATTCTGCAATATTATCAACAATATATCACTGTTTTGCATTATGAATTGCCAAATGTATTTCCATTTGTTATTGTCCTACTCAAACAAAAAAGTAACTTGAATCTGAAAATACATTTATTTTGAAATTTCTATCCTGACCTGGATTAATTCCATAGAGTGGATAAAATATAAATCAAGTTTAATACAGTAAAGAATATTATTGTAAAGTCATTCAAAAACTACATATGTGTTTACTTATTTATTTATTTTGGAGTTTCCAACATTTATTTTGTCTGAAAGCGTCAAAATTTTGATAAAACGCTTTTTTAAAGCACATTTCGTCAATATCCTAAAAGGCAGATTTTTGCATCTTAACTATTAATTTACCTTTATGATTTATTATTATAAATATTATTGAATATCAAAATTAATTTTTTAAATTTCCTTATCAGTTCATACCATTCATTAGGATTCAAAATTTAGCTGTGTTACACCTTAATTGAATAATTTAGTTTTGAAAATTTTAAAATAAAGTACTGCCATTGGAAACAAATGTGCGTGGAAAATTATAAAGCTCTTCCACAACGGGAATTTGAATGAAAAAAAAGATTACAAGATTCCAAATTCCATATTTGCAATCGTAAAACATCAAATTAAATACATATGTATAAAATGAAGCTTTATGTTTCCATAGATATATTTTACTGATAAATATTTGTTAAAACCAACCCCGAAATTATTTTATCAACAGAATAATAAGTGTTTTCTTTATTCCCTTTCATATATTTGTTCTTACAGCATTTTTACCCATTTTGTATTATTTTATAAGTCGCAATTCTTTTATTCGTTGCCGAGTTGTTTGTAGGTGAATTTTACAAAGTAATATTAAGATTAGTGTGAGGAAAAGAAAATAAGTTTCAAAAATATTTAAACACAATAAAATGAATTAAATATATTCATTCAAGCAAAAAGTATAAAAAAGCAATACTTCAACGATATGAAGAAAAAAATATATATTATCTGAAATCTTATTACCATAAATTAAAGAAAACCGCATCTTCTTTCTATAACGATGTTGATATAAAAAATAATTCTTTTCTTTATAGCAATTTACTGCTTCCAGAATCTTATATTTCAGACTGAAGTAAAACTTTAGAAGGAAAATCTATCTAAGCAAAATATTGATTTTTCATCAATCAATTTTCTGTGGCGGATACATTGCTAGATACCGAGTAAGTTTCTTTCAAAATCTTTGCAATTTATGAGAAGATGCATTCAACCGTTATTAAAAGAAATGCGATTCTATTACAGAATTTAAAAAAAAAAGGGGAATTATAAACAGTTAGAATATGCTGAAGAAACTGATTAGAATTGTCTTATATTCTATTTACTTGAGGTAAGTGATTCCATTGAGCTTCAGTTTCTTTCCAGGTTATTATTCACTTTAGTAGATAAAAGTTTATTCTTTATTCCAGCGAAGCTGTAATGAATAATAATGCATCTTGAGGGCAGTTAGTGGACCATATTTTGAATGGAATTATGAACAAAAGAATACGGTTTTAACAGTTTATACAAAATCTACATTTAAAAGAATTCAGAAACTATTCGCAAATAGTATCTGAATAAAAAAGTGAAATAGGCGATGGGATTTTGTTTCATTCTGTCGAATTTAAATCTATTAATTATTACGATTTTTCACCTTATTTGTTGTAAAATTAGAACATAATTTTTTTAATGCAGAAAAACATTCTATTTTAAAACCATAAGAAAACCTTTCGTGGCGACAAATTATTAAAGCCAAGAATGCTTCAAGAAATGTAAATGATTGAAAAAATCGCTAAAGCAATTTATTCCTTCTTATTTGATTTTAAAAATATTTCTGTTTCTACGAATGTTGTATGACAATTGAACAAAGGCCCACTCCGAAATTTCGAATATAATAATCTAAAGAATTTTCATTATAATGCACTTTTTCAGTATAATCACCATGTTATGCCTCCTTTCAATAACTATTCTATGAACTAAATTGTAGATATTTTAAAATAACCTAAAATATTCCTCTCTCAATCATATGTTTTCAAAAGAATAATAAAACATTAAATTTAGACGAATTTTACGTAATTCCTATCTATTAGCATTTATGAAGCAGAAATTACAAAATAATATAAATAACTACAAATATTTATGGGCATATAAAAACAGTTTTCAAACGCTTTATCAAAACAAAAAGAAAAGTGGTGCTCAAAGTATATAACTGATAAAGGTGAAATAATTAGCTGTTGTGTTAAAAATTTCATTGAAGTTTCTCTTGTTAAAGGGTTTTATATTGACAAAATTTCAGCATTGTGTTGAATTATGCTGTAGTACAGTAATTTTCATAATATAAAAATTATAAAATAATAATCTCTCTATGTACGTATGTTTTAATAAAACGAACAAATACTTACTTTTTGTGTGATTATATTTCATTTTTCTCACTGTCAGTCTGCCAAAACTGAGTATATATAAATATACTATATATATATATAAGCATCGAATCAGTTTGGAATTTTAACGGGATTTAAATAATCTTTTTGTATGTTCACCTTATGAATGATTTTATCATTAGTGAAGATAATGCGTGAATAATCTATTATTACATTGGTAAAATAAAACACAATTCTGTTTTTGTGCTATATGTATATAATATTGCATAATTTATTTCTAGTGTATCCTGAGCAAATTCAATTGAATAATTACAAATCTCTTTCAATGTATAAATCCTGCAGTCAAGAAAAGTCACCTGTAGTTGATATTACTCGAAACGATAATCATGCATATTTGTGTATGTTCATACTTTTGAACAAAAAAAAAAAGGATTTATTTGGAGCTTTGTAACGTCATCAATGTTATTGATTATATTTCATGCTACTAATATTTCATTTATGAGATATTAATTATACTCTTCAAATAACTAAAAGATTTCCAACCCATAACAGGCAATTCTTATACATGATTTTTATAAATATTTAATTATTATTTAGGTTACCATATGGTGAATATTTTTTTATTGTTGGAGATTTTGTGATGAATAATTCCCTTTCAAATTTTCTTCTCTGTTAGAATAACTGAAATAAAATAAAAACTAAGAATATGTATGTCTACAGTGTGCTGGAAGATGTTGCTTACAATACTAAAGTCTTCATTGTTGTAATTACATTATATTTTTAAAGCCATTGTATTACTCTACTGTGAGTGATGCCTTCTCTATGATGTCCTTTGAAGGTGGGGGAAATAACGAATGTAAGTAAAAATAATGTTTTTTTTTATTTTACTTACATTTGTTACTCCCTAGCCTACATTTATTTCCGTGCCGTGTCGGCTAGCTTTATTCCAAAATTTCAAGCTTATTGGACGAAAGTATCATGTTTATCATAAAATTAAAATAAAAAAATAATAATCTGTCAAAGTGAGTGAAATTAAATAATAGATTAGAAATGTTATTGAAAATCGATAATTTTGAAATACATCTGTTTGAATTCAAATACACAGATATTCATGAGTTCCATGCAAGAATATTTGATCGCGTAGCAAAGACATCTAATCAGTTACAAATATTTCAAAGATGGTTAACTAGAGATGCCTGAGTAAATTAGTTGCAAATGCTTTTATAATTTCAACTAGATTTTCTTAAATTGCTTGAAAATAAATGGTGAAATTGTCTATTAATTTTCGTAAAGAAATCTAAAGACAACTTCAACGAAGAATATTTGATTTCAAATTTCGTAAAATGTTTATTAAAAAACATTGGTGTCATTTATACTCAGTTAAATATACATACATAAAAATAAAGTTCTAGTGTATTAGTTCACTTTAATATATATCATTTGTTTTTTTCCCCTCCAATACTTTAGATTAGAAATGATGACAAGTACCTCTATATTTGATACCATTTAAGACCAAAAGATTAACTCGAATTTGTGAACCTTATTAAATAATTGCTGTTTAGAGTTTATTATTTCCAGTGTTGATTATTTCAGTAAAAAGCATTCTTCCTTTTATTGAGCTTTTATACAGCTATTCAAAAAAAAAGCAAATTATTTTGTAGAGTTACTAAGATATAAATTTTTAAATAAATAACATGAAAATCATATTATATCAAGTAATCAGATTTTTTTTTTCTAAATAGTAGAAATGAATTTTTTTTCTCAACCTATGGAATCTTCTGAATTGTTTTTCATTTTTATTTTTCCTGATTTTATTGAATTCATGCATAAACAAGAGCCCGATAAAACTTGTTTTAAAGATGACGATGTTTCATTGCGAAGCCTTTCTTATAATTATTACTGATCCAAAGTTCACTATGAAATAATTAATATAAAATATAATTTTCCAGCTGTAGTTGTTGTTATATGTAGCAACAAGAAATCGATTTTTCTGAAAATGATGAAAAAAAAAATCAAGATTTTCGCTGGAACGAAGTTATGAAATATAGTCAAATGAAGCGAATTGGCGTCATTGATTTTGGATAAAAGACAAAAAGAGGCCAATATCAACGGTGTTCTCAATAAAAAATAACAAAAAACACACCACTTCGCTTCAAAAATAATGTATATAAACAATTTATAATAACACGATTTATAAGTACAAGAACTATACATTATAATGTAAATTTTAGCACACTAATGATTTATAATAATATTCATAGTAATGAAACGGTTATTTCAATTCGGAATTACGGATTTTAGATGTATATTTTGACAAGTATTATCTCTCAGCGTAATGGAAAAATATTTTTTTTTTCAAGTACTGCTCTGATCATGAATTGAAAATTCGTTTGAATAGTTATGAATTATCAGAATTTTTCTTGGGGATAAAGAGTCAAAAATTTGAACAATTTTGGCTCAAGAGAGAGACAGAGATGAATCGATAGATTTCAAAAATTTTGCTCGATAGAAATTAATCTCTGAAACATCAAATAACTTCAGAAACAAATTACTCAAAATAATTTTAATGTGTGCCATATTTTATATCTATAATGTGCCATACATTATACCATCAAAATATTTTTAATATGTCCATATTTTTTTTGTTTGTACTAGGTTGTTGTTATACCAAATTTGCAAAACGATTGATTGTTAGCGATAATTTTAACTTTTATTGGTGGTATTAACATGTTTTTTTTAAAATTTATTTATTCTGCTCTGATCATTACTTTCAAATTCGTTTGAAGAGTTATGAATATCCAGGATTTTTTTTGGGGGGGGGGGGATAAAGTGACAAAAATTTGAACAATTTAGGCACAAGAGAGAGAGAGAGAGAGAGAGAGATCAATAAACAGAATTCAAAAATTTTGCTTCATAGAAATGATACTCTCGAGCATCAAGCAATTTTAGGAAAAAATTACTAAAAATCATTTTAATATATAATAGCTATATTTTTTGTTTGTACTAGTTTGTTATTATACCATATTTGAAAATCGATTGATTATTTGAGAAAATTTTTACTTTTTTTTGGCGGTATTGAAATGATCTTTTTGATTTATTTATTAATGATGATCCAAGAAATAATGCCTAATTTCATTTTTTTTTTGCTAGAAGACCTGTTTACTATTTTTTCTCTCCCAATCCTTCGTTAACGAGTTAATTGTTTACTACTCTAAGTATAATTATGAGTTATGCATAAAAATATGTATTTTTCAAGTTATTCTATCTATTTTTGGGAAATACATTAATTTAGAAATTATTATTAATCCGACGAAATCATCACTTCATTGTCGATTTAAAATTCAAATTCTAAGCAAATAGGGTTTAAATACCCGCTTATTTCTATCTATCTAAACATTGAGTAGTTTTCTTACTGGGAAACTGAAATTTGAAATTTTCTTAGCATAATTAATATAAATAAGAAAAGCTGTCTAAATAAAATGCAATAACGAAAAATGCCGTTAAAGAGAGAAGAAAAAAGAATAAATAGCTCTGGCTTGATTTAATTTTCAGGGTTAATAACATTTGGAAGTCAAAAGAGAGCTGATAACACGGATGATAGTCATTGGGCCGATTTAATTGTATTGCATATTTTCTAAAATTTAAAAATGAAATCGATAACATTTCATTAATTTTTTTTATTATCCAATCCAATTTATTATTTAAATATTCTCCCACCTTTAAATCGACAAATTGTAAAATCTACTTGGTTTTAATTTCGAAGTGATAGTAAAAAAAATTATTAAACAGAAAATGTGGAATTCTTTTATGCGTGGTATTTGATGTTTCAGTAATTCGCTATTCAGAATATGACGAATCAGTTTTGGAAGTATCAATTTTAAGTAAGCTTCTAAAAAATTTATTTTATATCTATAAAACAAGTGGCATGAATTTTTAATAAATGAGAATTTTTTTTCCTTTTATAGTGTCATTTCTTATATAGATAGATCCAAATAGAACGTATGTGCTATAAGAATTTTATAGAATGGAACTTTGAGAACTGATTTTACTTTTCAAGCAAATACTCCCTTAATAAGTTTTATACTCTTCCAATATGTTTATAAACTTCTTCCTCAGTAGAATTATTTCAGGATTTATTTAAGTATTGGCTGATTAGATTCTATCATTCACAAAATGAAATAAAATGATTTTTATGAACAATTCTTGATAGTGTTTTACTAATTAAAAAGCATTCATTATATGTGAAGTATGCCGATATTAGATGAAAAATTTAAAAATAATAACGAACGAATTTTTTTAAATATATAAATGATTTGAAAACCAAGTGTATTAACTGCTCAGCATGCATCGGTTACACACGCTAATTTTGTAACTGGTTTTTTTGCTCGGTTATTTTGATGAACTTCGCTTGACTTTTACAATTACAAAGTGATTAATTTTTAATCTGTCTAATCTAGATTCCGGATTGATAAAAATAACCTATTTACCTAGTTATTGTTAAGTTTTTTTTTATAGTTTTAGTCTATTTATTTAGTTATTCTATTTACTGCGATTCGCCATTTATCAGCAAGTCGCACTTCTTTTATTGCCAAAAGGGACATGGCAAATAATGATCTGAAAATCTTATAAAAATATTTTAATCCTATATATTTTTAATCAATATTTTAAAGAATTATTCGACACTACAAAAAAGAATTTTAAAATTTTCAGGAGAGGATTATGAATTTTTTCAAAATTGTGTACACAGCAAAATTATTACATAATCGAAGGAAAGAGAAAAATATCCTTGTTAATTGTCCATTTGGAAATTATACAATTATAGCAATAATTAAAATATGTTGATTTATTAAGAAAAAGCATAAGTGGAAATATTTTCAAAAGATCAAAACTATCTTAACTGAATTATAAAAAAATGTCATGAAATTTAACAGTAAATAACAATGAAAATATTCTTGTCAAAAATCATGGAGAAGAAGACTTTCTATGAATAATAAATTGTAACTTGAAAAATGAAAATACATCTACATGGTTAGGAAATTCTTAAAATCTTTCTTAATTAAAATTTTAATTTATATTTGATTCTAGTTTAATTATTTGGATAACTTTACTTACTTTCTTTTATGAATTTTTAAGCATCTTAAAAAGTAGAACATGTGAGTATTTTTATTATCGTTTAATCGGACTAATCCCGACTGCAACTTGAATTTGTTTAAACGTATTGTTATTATTTCAAAGCATTTTGATTTATTGTTTTATCTAGCCAACACTGGATGCTTAGCAGTTACAATTACTAAGTTAACTTAAAAACATATAACTAAGAAATAATAATATAATTTTAAAATAATTCCTTTTTATTGGTTTAAAAAAAAAGAGAATGGAAGAGAAAGAAAGGAAAAACAAACAAAAGAAAAATTTTACTGCGAATCGTCAAATATGTTTTGAATTCGATTTTTTAAAAAACAAAGTATCGATAATGTTCCTCAATATGCTTAATAATGACAGTTTGTGAAATTTGATTTATTACAGCGTATTTTATAAAGGCATGATTACGGAAAGTACGTATAACTTTGTTTGTAATGTTTTTGATAAAATTTAAAATGACAAATTAATTTTAATGCTTGAAGATAATAACAGATTTCGCTGCTATTAAATCTAATAGGAACTCAAGTAATTTTAATAGAAAGGAATGTGAGCGTTTTTATTCGGAGTCTGCAATTTTTTATCTATTCAGTTAATCTGATTAAATGTTAAAAGAAATAGTAATATTTGTAGGTCAAAAAAATTTTCATTTTTGATTTTGAAATGGCCTTTCAGTGTTTTTTCTTTCAGAGACGTTTCAAGTTTTTTAGAGATGGCCTAAAAGTTTATCGCTCTTTGTGGATACAAAATAAAAATTTCACTAAAAATTATGCATGGTTATTTTAAAGGTTATTTAAAAACTTGTATGCAGTTATTAGTGAAAAAAAGTATCTTGGAAAAATAGTTAGCATTAGCGTTAAATAATCGATCGATTGAGTTGAATGTCATATCATAACAATTACAAAATTATGTAATTACTGGTAAGTACGTGAAAAACTATGAGGCTAGGTTTATAACATACTTTTATTAGGAAAGCGTTGTCAGTGATTCATTGGCACTGCTTATAATTTCATTGAAATTCTCGCAGGCCAAATCTGTTGAGAAAAATATTTATTATTGTTTTTCTCAAGCAAATGATTTTTTGATTTTTATATTAATTTAACAACTCTACTATATTACACTAACTGTAGTACAGTGTTTTGTTTCAAATCGAGATTATTTCTTTTTTAAAGAATTATTTTTGTATGACGAAAGGTACTGCGAACAATTAATAAACTAATCAGATACTTTTAAAAGTATTTAAAATTTTTTTTATTAAAAATATAATTCTTTCAATATTTGCCTTTTGCCATATTTTTGATATGCCCACTAAACTAGAACTAAAACTTCATTTCAATAATAATGATACAAACAGGTAACCCAGAGGGCAAACAAGCGATTTGTATTGATCCTTTTGCCATGATAAATTGCTACCTAAAAAACTTTTAAAATGAAAGATATCCCCTCACTTCAACTAATCTTGCCTGCTTTGAACTATAATTTCTCATGCAGCTGGGAATTTTGAAGGTATTCTTAAGGAGTAAAAAGGAATCCAGTCTCTTAATTTAATCGATTATTTTTCTTTCTATTAATTAAAAATATATAATAAAGCTTATTATATTCCACATGTCTTGATGATTAATTCCCTCAGCAGTATCCAAAATAATTAAGTTTGTAAGAAGTGACGCTACCTTTACAACATAATTAAACCAGTAGAATAAACGCGATCTAATTCTTGAAATTCAAAAAATTTCAACGAGAATCAACTCATCACACTATTAAATCTTTGAAATATAGTATTTTTATTTTTAAAAAATGTAAGAAAAACTGTTACGTTAAGTGATAAGATTTGTGTTAAAACTTGGAAACTAATTTACTATTTTTCTTAATGAAATGACTACGTTTTTTTAAAAAAAATTTCAGTAAATTGTATCAACACATATTTATTACTTTTATTATTTCTTTGGTTATTTCGTCTTGACGCTTGTGACAAAATAATCAATTGGTGCAAGGCAATGAAAAGTAAGTATCTTTTTCTACTATTAGACAACATTTAAAAAAATGGTGACAGAATAATACATTTAAATGATATTTTTTCTAATAGTTAAACATCCCTTCATTTCAACAGAGCTTAGAATATTTGAAAGGAAACAAAATTGCTTATTATCTAATATCTTGAAAGCTTTAAAATAATTATTCCTCATTATATTTAGATCCTCATTGTTCTCTATGATATGTTTGGTGTGACTCATTTATCTTAAAGCTTTTAGATAAGTACTAAGCGATACAAAACAAAATGGAAGCAGAAGAGAACAGAAAGGGAAGAAATGGAGAATCCTGATATTAGATTTATGAAAATTAATTGTATTCCAAATATTTAAATCCACACCTGCTAAAAATAAAATCCGCATTCTATTCTTTATAAGTATGTGTATAAGACAATATTAAAGTCAAAATTATTTGAAAAGTATCCTTTATACTTGTTTTCGTGTAGCCATCTTTTAAGTTATAAAAAGAAACGAATCCTCTAGATTTTTTTTTCTCTTAGAAAACTGAGGAATCCTTAAATTGCATTTCTAGAGCACTAAAACCCATTACAAGAAGGAGGTGGGAAACAGTTTATCGATTTAACGTCTAGTACAAAAGACTTACCTCAGGTTTCCAATCGCCTTTCCCTTTCGTCTACTCGTCCTCAGGGAAATTCCGCCGCGCCGTGAAGATCTTCCTCACTCCGCCTCACTACTGCACGAAGGCGTGACCAACAGGTGCGTTGGGGCGGAGCTTGTCAGCAGTCCTGCCCACCGTTTGAGCAGGGTGGTCGCTACCTCCGAACGAGCGTTCATTCTTGCACCAACCAGCCACCGTTACAACAGGGTCGACCAGCGACCATGCTGGTTCCCTCTGATATGATGACCGCGCAGTCAAAGCTGCTTTATCAATTGAATAAGTTTTATGGCGAACGGGTTCAGGCTCGTAAAGGGACAGTCGCCAAGACGGTTAGGGAAGTTTGTAAGGTAGTTCAGGATGTGTTGAAAGAAGTCGAAGTGCAAGAACCTCGTTTTATTTCTTCCCTCAATGACTGCAACGGACATTTTGAAGGGTTCGATGTGATATCCCCATCAGAATTTGAGGTTGTTCTCTATCTCAATCAGATGGGGGTGTTTAATTTTGTGGATGATGGATCTCTTCCCGGTTGCGCAGTTTTAAAACTTAGCGATGGTCGAAAACGTTCCATGTCTTTGTGGGTTGAATTCATCACTGCATCGGGGTATCTGTCCGCAAGAAAGATCCGCTCCCGGTTTCAAACTCTGGTGGCACAAGCTTGCGATAAATGCAGTTATCGCGATATTGTCAAAATGGTGGCGGACACCACAGAAGTAAAGCTGAGAATCAGGGAAAGGTACGTGGTTCAGATTACCCCAGCCTTCCGCTGCAGTGGCTTGTGGCCAAGATCAGCTGCCCACTGGCCGATTCCACAAATCCTCTGGCCGAATCCGAATCTTGTGGCAGAGGTCAAGGCTGAAGGTTTCGATTTGCTGTCCAAAGAGAGTGTGACTTTGCAAGGCAAGCAATCGTCAATGGAAGGAGACGCATGGGTCCTGAACTTTTGTGAGGCTGAAAACAGACTGCTTCAAGGAGGCTGCAGAAAGAAGTGTTTGAGCATCCTTAAAACACTCAAAGACAGACATCTTGAGCTTCCCGGAAATCCGGTTACTAGCTACCACCTGAAGACTCTTCTCCTGTACGAGTGTGAGAAGCATCCCAGAGAGATAGAGTGGGACGAAACCTGCCTGGGGGACCGCATCAATGGCATTTTACTCCAGCTGATTTCGTGCCTGCAGTGCCGCAGGTGTCCCCACTATTTTCTGCCTCAGTTGGACCTGTTTAAAGGCAAGTCAGCCAGCTCGCTAGAAAATGCAGCTAAGCAAACATGGAGGTTAACCAGGGAGCTTCTTACAAACCCCAGATCTCTAGAAAAGCTCTAATATGGAAATTTTCATTTTGGTGATGTATGAAGCATTCTTCTTATCATAATTCAATTCGCAAGTTAACTAGATCATCGGACGATGAGTTTTTAGTGAGTGTTAACATTTCTTCAATAACCTCTTCTCAGTGAAGGTAGTAGAAAATTGTCATAGTGACTCCTTATCGTGTTTAAATCCTCATTCCTTTGCTGTAATTTTCTTCATTATAGGATAGAAGTTTACACAACTTTATCCTTTATTTTGAATAAGTATGATGCCTGTGAAGACTAATCTCATCTTTTTGTATGTTTAATGTAAGTACATTTATGAAAAGTGTGTTTTACATTATTATTCCGATATTTGAATAATTTGAATGTAAAAACTAGCAAAAATTATTCTACATGTGTATTTTAAAATTTCTTATCTTTCATTATCTATATTTTTTGTTATTTTACTTAAATTGAAAAAAAAAATGAAATTGTCAAATCTAGTCGTGTAATTTTTGTATGTTTTTAATTTCCAATGAAATTTGAGCAATTTTATATAAAAGTTTCATTGAGAAAATGAATGAAAATTTCTTGAGAAGAAATTTTTTTGCTGTGCAATATAGCAATAGGCTGTTTAAGCACTGAAGTTTTTCAGTTATTTACCTTTGTAAATCATGAAATTTGTTGACTTTCTTCTCAAATTCTTCTGGAAGCAAGTACAGCACTGATTAATGAAAGCATTAAAGCACAAGTTCTGTAGAAAATATTCGTTGTAAAATAAAAGCCTGTTATTCCTTTAATCGAAGTTATATTTTTACTCTACAAAAAATTTAAGTCTCTTGTGTATTTTTCTTGCATTCAAATGAAATGCTTTAAAATTGTAAACATAAGATATTATGTTTTCTCTTTATTGTTGAATCATTTCTATGTTTAATAGATAAGGTTTGATAAATAATAATAAAGTTTGTTGAAATAAATTTAAAAATCCATTCTAGATTAGAACAAACTGATAATTTCCCTCTTGTAATAAAATACCGATTATATTTAATTCTTCTTGAAATAATTTGATTATTGATAAAAATAAGATAGGTTTTGACAATCAAGAGACAACTTATATACCCAGTTAGATTATTTAACTTTTTCACCATAAAATTCCAAGACTAACCTAATGTAATGGGAAATATTTTTTTCTAGTTTTATTTAAAATTTTCTGAGTTCAATATTTTTTTCTATATTTTATTTAAAATTTTCTCATAAACATCTGTTGAATGCATGAGAAAACTGATGAATCCTTGAAAAAGTTAACAAAATTTTTAGATTATTATAGGCATGTAATATAAGTCAGATGGCCTATGAAGCAATGCAAGTAAGTCAGCTCTTTTATATGCAATACTAACTGTTTAAATCATTCCATCATACAAATAAGCTTTAATAAATTTATTCAGCGATGTTGTCTGAGTAAATTACTATCACTATTATGTTCTTATATTTTAAATCATCATTTATATTTTAATAAATTTATAGATGTTTATTAAATTATCAATCAAATTTTAACACTATAAGGAAAATCATATAATATTCATAAATGAATTATATACATGAAAGAGTACACAGATAATGGGATTTTACGATGTTTATTTAGTGATCATGAATTTTCCAAAGTTTATTTCAAAATCATCTCATGTTTCTTTCCAGAGAGCCTTCTTAAGAGCTCTTAATAACTTCAACTTGTTAATAATGATGATTTATTTGTTAATGTCGTAAGATTTAATTACGAATTGCTCTGTAATAATTTATCATTACTGTTTGCTTACAAAGCAATTTAGAAACATTTGATGGATATTCATTTCTCCAACTGGGTGAGTCTCACAGATAATTTGTCATAGATGAATATCACTAAATAAATTATTTGTGACAGCACAGCAATTATAGTATCATCCTTTACGAACTGACATCTAATTCGTAAAAGGAGCAAATCCTTTTAGCATGAAATGAAATGATAGAAAAAAGTGAAATACGCTTATTAATTAAAAGTAAAGTTTAGAAGATTAGTTATAAATGAGGTATATGATGACAAGATTATGTTACCATTATCTATAGATGTTTGAAAAAATAATTAACCTGATGAAAACAGAGTATTTATTCAATTAATTGGTACTAATAGACTTCACGATTGCCGTATATGCATGTGCATATGATATAAAGATAAAGATTAGTGAAATAGAATTTAAGGCATTATCCTACATACTTAACAGTTTGCTATCAAAATATGAGGATATTGTTTTTTTTATGGCCATGACATACTTACTTTGTTTATTATTTGCGTTTTATATTAGATAAAGAGCGAGAGGTATTTTTTTCTTAAACGAATATAGTTATTTTGGTCTTAAAAGGTAAAAAACATTTTCAATGTATTCATGTGATGTATTAATTAGTGATAAATAAACCAAAATTGTCTCAGTCAGGAAATTCAATCATTCAATGGTAGTAATCCATATTAACAGGACTATATGCTTTATTACTTTAAAGTATTTAATCGGTATTCTTAGCTTTGCAAAATAATTTTCTTTCTACTTGAAACTTCAAGGAAATTTTTCTCACATTTAAAGAAGTTATTATTACTACATAAATCATCACTTGATGAAAGAATTTGTTTGTAAAAATATCTATCTTGAAAGCGAAACCTACTCATCAGTTTTTCTAATAGCTTCAATATTGTGTTTTTATTTATTTTTTACAATTGCTTCTAAATGAGATTTCCGAATTTTTATCATGGTGAATTTAATATTTACAAGAATAACAATAATAGAAATCGATATTGACAGTGAAACTGTTACTTTTAATAGGTGTTAAAAAATTTCTTATTATTTCTGCTTTCAAACTAATTTTTTTCCTACAATTGAACTCATTAGGTATTTACTTATTTACAAAAAACAAAAAATCAGGAATGGATATCAAAATTTATCGAATTTTGATGTTTTCAACTTTGATTTTCCTGAAAGCAGGAATTTTTTTCAACTGTTTCTATTGTTGTTTTTTGTCGTAGTTAATATAACCAACTTAACGATGTGTCATACTTAAAAACGTTAGTTGCTTTATTTATTGTATTAAAGCAAATAATTTTCTATATAGTATCCTAAGGTGTTTTACTTGCAGTCTAGTAACTATCTAGATTATAAATAAAAATATAAACTCTGCCCTTGTTTTATAGTATTATTTCAGATTTTCCTTGTGAACTCAATTTTTCCCCTTCACGCATGACAGCTGTTTCTTACATGAATTTAGGTAGAACTTATTTACAAAAGAGATCAGTGTTAATCCAGTCTTAAGAAAGAAAAAAAATCATTAAAACTCAATAAATAATTTTGTATATATTTTTCCGTTTTAAAAAATGTAGCAAAAAAGCAATAATATTCAATCAGAAATTAGCTAAAACTTCAGTACAAAACTGAATTGATTATTAACAGAAAATAATTCAAACAAATCCTTTTTTTAACTATTAAAAATAATATGAAAATGACAAATGTAGAATGATCTGTTCCAAATTTAAGCAAAAATACCATCAGAATCAAATAAACAACATTTTATAAATGGCCATTTTTGAAAGATTTGTTCAAGAAAGACAAATTTCACAATAATCGAGAAACTAGCCAACATTTCAACCCCAAAATGAATTAGTTATTAATTGAAGAAAGGTATTTAATCATGCCATGTTTATTTTACTTAACACAACAAGGGCATAAGGCCCATTTAATGTCTTATTCCTACAGTGTTTAGAACTTAGGCAAAATGAAAAAACGATATTTCATACTTAGGCAGTTTTGAAAGATGTGACTAGGAAGGACAAATCTCATAATCATTCATAAACTAAATAAAATTTCAACACAAGAACTAAATGAATCATTAGCCGCAAGGAAACCATTCAATCATACCATCTTTTAATTACTGTAAACAATATAAACGTGACGTTTGTTGAGTGCCCTTTTCCCTAAAGTGGCCACCACTGCAGTATAAAGAAGGAGATTTAAAGGGGGATGGGCAGACGATTCATATTTTAGATGGATCACTAGTTACACACTCTTCGCCTCTGGCCATCAGAATTTTCAAAAACTGCAACAGAGGAGGAGTGGTAAATTAAGATAAAAACACTATTATCAGCAGCCAAAATTGGGTAATCAAAAAAGAAGGTAATATATGTGAGATGAATAACCTGGTAGTTCAAAATCTTACTATTTTTTTAGTTGATTTTTTCTGCGTCAGCTTTCATTTTTATCAAGATTGAAAAGGATTTTGCTTTAATTTTATGATATTGATAAGACTTAGATAAAAGCAGTCTAGAGTATGTCGACGTTGGAGGTAAGTTATTGTAACCATCTTTTCTTTAGGCGGAATAGAGAAAAGAAAAGTGAGTATATTTATTTTATGACATAAAACGTTCAGATAGTTTTGTACATTGCTGATATATTTTTGGTCAATTAATGAAAATTATTATTAAAATATTGAATTGAAGAGATTATAATCTCAATCGGAAGAATAATTTAGAATTGCTTTTTTCAATTACTGAATTCTATAATACATTTAATACGAAAGCTGAGACTAAAAAAAGTAAGAAAAATGGGGTATTAATTTTATGACACGAAGTCTTTTACAGCTAATGGATGGCAAATTTTTATGATGTATTTCTATTAGTGAAATAATAATGAGTTTAATTAGTGGTATTAAAAGGTTGAATGTATTTTAGCCATTAATTCTGAGTTTAATTATATATTTCATTCTAAACCTAACGATCCAGATTAGAGAATATATATTTTTGTTAACTATGAGGGCACTAATTTCATTCAGAACCTATTTCAATTATAGATGATGTTATAGGTGTAATAGGGAATGTTATTAGTTGTTGAAAGAGTACTTAAGAAAATGTTGTTATAAGAATTAAAAAATTATTATTATTACTATTTATTAAGGAAGTAATAAATTTTAAAAACTGGAATGCTTGGAAAACTGAATAGTTTATATAAAAGTAAAATGTCTACTAAATTTTAAATTCATATACACCGATAATTTTTTAAGCGACCAAGGGAAAGGGAATAAAATCTTATACATTAGAACAGAAATAGCGTTAAGTAATATTATCGTATAAAGCATTATGATTAGAAATATTGTTTACAAAAATATCTTTCTTTTTTTATTATCGATTACTTTTTATATTCAGTTACATATTGCTTATTTTTTTAAGGTGTTAAAGCTTTATAAAGTTCACCTTTTAATTTCCACCTTTATTTTAGGAAAAATAATTCCTAATCTGTAATATTAAGTGAAATTTCTCATTTTTGTTTTTGAGCTTAATAATATGCATAAACAAAGGAAATCTGAGCTCTAGAAATATTTTGTTATTACTAAAGAAATAAGAAATAACTATTTTACTAATTTTAAATACATGAAAAAATTAATAAAAAAATAATACATTACGCTTACCAAGTTATTATTGTAAATTTAACTTCAACATCTTAAAATAGATTTTGAATAAAAATAAATAAATGACATTGACCAATAAAAAAATACGACTATTGATTCTTTCTACATCAATTTGTTATCTTTGATTGCTGCACCGCAGTCATATTACGCAATAATCTATTCAAAAGCAATTAATTATCCCACCGTAATAAAATTCTTATCCAGCGTTTATTACATCGAGCTCCGATTGAAATGGATGATTCACATCATTTTAGCGCCATTTCGCTTCCATTCTGTTTGCCATTCCTAAGCATTTTCATTGCTCCATTTAATGTGCATTTCGATGCGAATCAATCTCATTAAAGTTGAACCGTACATTAATCGAGCGATGAACAAATCGAAATGCACTTCATTAAGACGGATGAGTTTGCGTTTCCTGCTGTAGATAAAATAGATCGTGGACTATTACGGTTTGTTATAGGAAGTACCTGAGAACAGTTCCCCTCAGAGTTCTATTAGAGGCCATGACCTTTCTCGTTTTGTTACTTAGGTGGTCGGGAGAGTCTATACAGGCACACGTTTTCTATTTGCTTGCTCCCCTCTGATTCCCTCTCCGGTGGCATTTACGGTCAAATCCGGTAAAGTATGACTTCGACACCCCAGGGGAAAAATGAAGCAAAGAAGAAAAAACCATGTCTATTTACGACGGACATATTTATTTCGCTTTACTTCCTTTAATTGTTAATTGAAAAATCGGCAACGTTTCAAATGCTTTAAAAGGAAAAGAAAAAAAAATGCTGAAAAAAAAAGTGCCGAACATTTAGATTTGAATCATTGTAATTCAAGAAATAGGAAGAAAAGAAGAAAATAGTCTTACTCTCTAACCACACACACACACACACACACACACACACACACACACACACACACACACACACACACACACACACACACACACACACACACACACACACACCACACACACACACACACACACACACACACACACACACACACACACACACACACACACGATCTCTGTGATCTAATAGAGGCTTTTCTTAAGCAAGAACTTCATTCATCCTCTAAAATTATTTAAAAAATTAAAACATACATCTGATTCTTTTATAGCAAATCATAGAATTTTATTTTCTCAAAACATTAATAAATGTTGTACATCACTTTAAATAAAGATGGAGATTAATCTTACACAATGGTTAGAGAACAGTGTCTCTTTCAGATAAAAATCTGGACCTCACAGGAGGGTCAAAGAATAGTTCAAGTTTCAAAGTTATTAATAAACCTGTTTTAGAAAAACTGGTTTCTTCTTGACTGATTTAATCACAAATAAATATCCGTTGCATCATCTGATGTACAAAAATCTAAAGAATAGTCCGTATTTCTGAGCTTAGAAATGAAGTTAAACTGCCACACGTGGCTCTCACAAAGCATAATACGTTAGTGTCATAAAGAAGTTTGAAGAGTTAATTGTTAGTTTAGGTAATGATCCCATTCTCTGTTAAAGTTCAAAATTAGAAGGACCTTCTAAATTAATCATCAACTAGCTTGAAAGCGTGACTCTGAACTAACTAAACTAAACTAAACAAGCAAAATCAAAGACCTTACTTTTTAGTTCCAATGCAGCTGCAACGGTAGCATTGTCATTTATTACAAATCTTAGAGAGAGTTTTAATCCTTTAAGATCAAGCTAACAATTCATCAATCTATTACTTATGCATGGCATGATCTGTAACCTCAGCTGCACTGTAGGAAATGAACACTGTTTTGAATGCTTTTTCAAAGTTATTTATTTATTTATTGAAAATGATGTAATATGAGATGTCAAAAATGGTAATTTTCTGTCAGCGCTTTACTTTTTATAGAACTTCAAAATCAGCGGCTAAATTTAAAAAAAAAAAACCTTTTATTTTTAGATGCAGTTTACAACTATGTATTGCAGCTATATTAACTTATTGTGTATACAGCTAAATAGCCGGCGTCCTATCCTAAGGGTAGCACGTCTTCCTCGAGTCTTGGGTATCCCAGGTTCGAGTCCCGTTTCGGGCATGGCTGTTCTTCTGTGTTCTATCTGTAAGGTGTATGAATGTGCCCTCTTGTAAAAAGAGGTCGTGCAAGCGACTGTGCTGAGTATATAGCTAAGTCGTACTCTTGGCCCTAATTGGCGCTACTTCAAAACAAGAGACGCTGCTTTAGGCTTAAAACTTATAGATGCGTCGGCGAAGCTTGTCCATGGCAAGTGGCACTAATAACAACAGCATACAGCTATATAAAATACATTCTATTGATTTGTTCCTTCTAGACATTTAAAAAATGAAAACGTGAATGTGGCAAAAGGCGAAAAAATGTACAGTAAAAAAACATTCTTTTTGGTACGAGATATTTATTTAAAAAATCACAAAAAACAAAACGGAAGAAGTGGTGAATAAGCTTTTGAAAAATAACAAAAAACTCTCTGATGATTTTAATGGGAGGAAACTTATATCTTGGAGTTTACAATTGATGACTTCTCCTGAATAATTTTTATTTCATTATTTCTTTTCTATCTAAGGCAATAGGCAGTAACTGAAACAAAAAGTTTAAAATAAGTAATATTTAAAAAAAAATGGTCAGCACATATATCACTTTTAAATAGGTATTTATTTTACAGAGTTGATCGAGAATTTAAAAATAACAAAGCAAGGTCATTGATGAAATTCTTTACAAAAACTGAAAGACGTTTCAAGAATGAATTAATTTATTTCGGTCATTCATTGTTTAGGTGACAGGATTCTTGAGTGTTACAGACATGAAATAAATTTGGTTTACCACAGATTAGCCTTAAAAATCTAATTGTTGAAAATTATTGAGAAAAAAAATATACGAATAAAAGTAGCATGAAAACGAATAAAAGTAAAGATAAAAGATCCTTCGTCACACTTTTTTTATTGCTATCATTTTGAAAACTTTTATGAACATTTATACATATTTTGAAAGTTTTATATTAATTAAAAAACTGTTTATAAGCATTTTTAATTTAATTAACATTTTTATCAATTAAATTGCAGCTGCTTAAACTGTGGTTTGCCACTCCAAATTTGTTTGCATTATAGCATTTTAAGATTGGTGAAGGATATATGAT
Organism: Argiope argentata; assembly: GCA_026289955.1. Lineage (NCBI taxonomy): Eukaryota > Metazoa > Arthropoda > Arachnida > Araneae > Araneidae > Argiope > Argiope argentata. The sequence goes on from JAOUZG010020818.1 coordinate 65,281, forward strand.
CTCTTATATGACTTTTTTATTCTCGTGAGAAATGTACCACAAAAATAATTTTGATTTTATATATTTAATTAATATAGAATCAAAAGTGTCATTCAGTGATTTTATAATATAGAGGAGAACTTCATGGACATTATCCGTCTAAACTAAAGTTTTAATAACTAGACGCTTTAAAAGAAGCCCCAACTTTATATTTAGAGGTAAATAGAATTAGAAATTGAGTAAGAGTTTTTTGTCTTTTACCGTAGAAAATTTTCATAACAATGAACATTTTTCTTCTTTTTTTTTACTTCAAGAAATGGTTCGGAACAAAAATTTTGAATGAATACTTTTATAATTATATATTATTATTTATTTTTATATTAATAATTGAAATGTTTTTATTATTGAAGAATAAACTCATTTGAAAAAGTCAGTTTTTTTAAAAAAACCATTTTTATTTTCTATTTTATTGCTGCGTTATGTGTTTAATATATGTTTTACTGCATGCATTTTAATAAAAGAAATAAGATCATCAAGAATATCTTCCCATGCAGTTAGGTTTAAAATACCTTTAAAGAACTATCAAAGCCTTCATTTATATGTAACATAGCAAACGCAACGAAATTTTATTGTTAATGTAGTCTCAACCCTTCTTAGATTTTTGGCAACAGAAAAAAGGAGGCTTTTATTTTCGGCTTAGTAATGTTTATCTTATATACTCAATATAGAAATTTCTTAAACATTCGTTGAAATAATTCAATATTTCATATTTTTCAGTGCAAGTTGTCTCATTTTATAAGTAAGTGTTAGTTATCCAATCGAAAAAAATAGCCACGTCTTTTTGAGACTTCGATTACAAGTTTAAAATTATGCTAATTTCCCATTCTGGGCTTGCTTAAAACCAATACAGTATCAAAGATATGTCAAATTGGGATTTGAATCGATTATATGGGATTCTGGAGTTTTGGTGGTTAACAAAATCTTTGGTATCATGATAATAATTACATTAACATCCATGCTAATAAAAATGTTTAATAAATGTTTGCTAGGATTTATGTTATGATACAAATTATCTTTTGTATCTGTAAGTCAAACAAATATTGAGATGTACAGTTAACATATCGGTTTTTGGCTCAGGTTTATGAAATTGCTAACTATGAAGAAACTCGCATTAGTTTTCGAAGTGGTAAATCAAACAATTTTCATCTCGTAACTTCAAAGAAGTTTTTAATCTCTTAAGCTTAAATGTAAACTACTTTATCCAAAAGAGTATGATTCTTAAGCAAAGGATTCGATATTTCTTATAAATATTTATTGAAGAATCGGGATGTGTTAGTAAATAAACCGTAGTCAAAATTTCAAATAAAAAAATTAAAATTACAAATTAAAAAAATTAAAATAGAAAAACTGCAAAACAAATATTTAAAAATTAATTGTAAGGGAAACAACAACAGTTCATGGAACCTTATTTTAATATGAGCTAAGAAATTTCTTGTAGTGAAATAAGGATTATTAAGTCATTTTAATAAGTCATTTATTATTATTATCATTTTATCAAGACATTTGATTTTTTAAAGACAAATTCTTTTGCGAATGTGACTTATAGGGATGCTATAAAATTCTTTGGAAATAGTTATCCAGCTTTATCAATTTCCTTAATTTCTGTAATAAAGTAGAAAATGAAGTTACTATTATACAGGGCTCAAATTAATAGATATGATATATTTAACTGTACTGGATTATAACTCTATTTGTTTTTGTTTTCGTCGCTGTTTTGGTCTAAGAGTATTTGATTGGATCTCATTCTATCATTAAACCTTCCTAAAATGTAGAATTAGAATATTGGTATCTGTATTCCATTCCATCTAAGGTGAGGGTTAATCGTTTTTCTTTAACGTGCCATTGCTTCAATCCAGTTTCTGTCTTTTCAGGCACTTTTCTTCAAAGAGAAAAGACACTGCAATGATTGGACTGTTCAATGAATTAATTTTTTAAAACATGAAACGTCACAAAATTCGTTTTTCCTTCTCTATTTTAATTATACTAATAGAAAATACCAGAAAAAATTATCAGCAAAGGAAACTTTTTGATCGGCCATTACGTGTGTTCTATGGCGTTTCATAGCTGCGTTTAAAGTTTAATTATATTGATACAACGAAGTATTATAAATCACTCATTGAAAAAACATTAAAATGTACAAAAAGTGCTGATACGAATTTGAGAGTAACATTCATTTCATGATGCTTATGAAAGTTATCAAGGGCGAAAAAACCTACCTCGAAGCAAATCTGAAAGCAATTCATTCTAAATCTGTCATTCGCAGAGACAGAGGGAAAAAAAGTGATATATACAACGAAGTATCTTATTGAAGACAGCAACAAATTCACTTTAACGGTGAAAGTGGCTTATACTCAGATGGCAGTTAGAACCTCTACAAACTTTCTAGTGTCGTTTACTCTGATTTTTAATTTTTGATGCGAAATCTCAAATTTCTATTTTAAAATTAACAATCTCAAGTAAATTTGTATTTAGTTTAGTAACTTTAGAAATTAAGTGCGTTATATTGATTTATACACCATTTCAGACTTAGTGCTTTCCGAAGTGCCCCATTTACGGACCTATTCAAAGTTAACGAAGAAATTTGCCTTACTCGAGCACGTGAGTACTAATATGATTTAAGCAATAGGCACAAAAAGTTAAACTGCAAATTTCTCAATTTTTAAAAGTATTTTTTATCTTCTCTTGTTTTCTAAATGTTGTAAACTTAATTTAGTTATTTATACTTATTATAATATCTTGCTAAAATATTTAGTTTATTATTCAATTCCTACTATTAGCTCACATTCTCCCTATATAAACATATATATCTTGTTCAAATTTTTAATCGTTAATAAAATATTTTTTTATTCATCCAATCAGGTTCAAGTAAATTTTTTAAACTTACAGTAGATGATATTTGATGTTAATACAGTTTTTTCAAATAATTCATTAATTTTTTATTAATTAATAAAAAATTAATTTTCTCACCTTTGTAGTAGTTCTTTATAGTAGTTGTAATTGTAACTGCTGTTAGGCCTGGGTATCCTGGTTGGTAGAGCTTTGGATTCAAATCCTATGTTCTTCGAATTCGAACCTAGTAGCAAAGTCCCCAATGTCTAGAATTATACCACTGGGGGTACTGAATCAAAGGTAACCGTCATTCGGGTGCTCAAGGGTCCAGACACTCAAAAATTACTGCACCCCTCCATCCAATGTAAAGCTGAACAGGAAAACAACAATTATAATTTTTAAATAAAAAGTAAATAAAATAAATTTTTTCCTAATATCCAAAGAAGGAATTCATTAAAAAATAGTTTTTTATATTACTTATTTTTATAAATTTCCACTCTCTTTTCACATTATCACTTTTCTGAATTTTACTTATATTAAGGATTCTCTTTTTTTATCGTTTAATTTCATAATTAAACTGCCTTCGTCATTTTATATCCATGCTTATTAAAATATATTGTTTTTCACAATTCAATATTTACATACATTTATTTCTTTAAAATTTCAATAAAAAGTCTCTGTACCTATTCTCAACCTCAAATAAAAAGTATATATTATTGAGAAAAAAAATGATACTATTTTTCATTAATCATTTTTAAAGCATTTATTCTGTAAAAAATATGTAACTAAATTGGATTGTTTAAGTAATTGTTTACCTCAATTATCCCAATTTTTTATGCTGTTTTCCGTCTATTTTGTCATCGAATTTAAATTCTAATTTGTAGCATAGGTGAATAGAACGACCAACAATGTTTACATGAAATGAAAACAATCCTTTTCATCGCAACGAATCACGCGAGAATTACCCCCGGAACGAAGGCAATTTCCGTGGAAAACAAAAGAAACGAATTTGCGTGAGCGCGTTGGCTTTCTAACTAGCTCGCAGAGACTCGGTTTCGCGCCTCACGCGATATTTACATAATAATGAAAGGCTACATTTAGCCGCTAAGAATAAGCTTTCGCAGTTCTATGAAACAGGAGTCATTTCGGGGTTTCCCGCTGACAATCTGACTTGCGTCCAATTCACAAACCTGCCATAGCTCTTTTGCGCTCTAAAAGAGGGCAATTGCAATCGACTTTTAATCACTCGCTCCTCTGATTTCTAATTTTACTCACTCTTCGCTTGGCTTGTCTGTAGTAAAACGAAAGAATAATTCTCTACATTAAGAGAATAAAGAAGGCATGATTTTTTCCAGTCTATATTTAGGCTTAGTAAATTATTTCTATTTTTCTATTCTATGTTTTCTATTTTAATCAGGCTGTAAGTTAAGATTATTTTTAATTGATATAACTAAACGATACATTCGAAAAGTAATTAAGAATAAATTTATATTTTATGACTTTCATGAAGGTGATAACTTTTTTCCAGTTTAAAAATTTGTTGAGTTTTTTTATACATATCATGGTAAGTAGTAGTTTTATTTTTTTAATTTTTTCTCAGACTTTTATTAATATAAATGCTATTAAGAACTTAATAATAATAATTCTTCAAAACTGAGGAATGCATAAGTAAGGATGTTATGGTACCAATATTTCATAACAATAGCTGAAAAATAAAGGTTTTCCTCCCATTAACAAATGGACTGGCCTTTTCCATAGTTTGCACTCATACTCAAAAGAAGCTAATTCATATTTATTAATAAATTTTCTTAAAATACCACAGTTAAAAAATTATTATTTTTTGAAAAACTATAAAGTTTATATTTTCTTATGTCAAAATTCTTTTCTCATCCACTTTTTAATGTGTTAATAGTTGCGGAAAGTGTTTTTCTACCATTTTTTTACCGGAATATCGTGGTCCGGTAAAATCATATCACTAATGGTAAATATTATGAAGTTCATAGAATGATTTAATGAAAGCAAACATTTTTCTATCTTTTAACTGACAAATAGTTGATCAAATATCTGTAATAAAAATTGAGTAAATGCGGTTACAGATGGAATATAAATTTCAAAGCATGATGTTTTGTATTTAACTTTCAGAAAATCTCAGTCATATTGAGTAATTTCTTATGAAAATTGATTAAAACTAACAAGTTTTGTTTATTATAGTTAAAGAGTTTATTCAACATGCAATCTATTTTAATCATCAACAATTCTGGTGTTTATTATTTTTTTAAAAAAAGAAGGAAATATGTATGCTCTATTAGTATTCAGAAAAACAATAATTTAAAAAATGAAGCTCCACTTAAGTTTTAACAGCTAAATCTCGAAAACATGTATATTCCCATTCAAATTCGAAACTGTGTTGATTATATTGATTGCTAGCATTTGTTTTGAAGGCTGTACAGAAAAAGAGCTCATGTTATAAGTGATAACATTTCTCGTTTTGAAAGTTAATACTTTCACCTTCCTTATGTAAATTCTAAGAAACTTAGTAAGTTTACACTATCATTTCTTAAAGTTGGTAAAATTCTCAACTCACACAATTTTCTTAAATCATAGACGGGCGATTTTTTTTTTTTGCTTGAAAGGCTAGAAAATCAAGAATATTTTACTTAATATGATTAATAGGATTAGAGATCCGAATAAAATGATAGACCAAGTATTTTTATCAGCAGTACCTTTATTGCTTTAAACGTGATTCATGAAAAATAAGTCCCACTATTTAGAATATGTTTTCATTTGTAAGCATATGTCTATCTTTAACGGTTTGGAAATAGGCTGTCAACCGCGATTAAAGTAATCTTATATAGTAAATAATAATAATGCCGACGTCTTGGCTCAGAGGTAGCGCGGGTAGGCGTTCCGAATTCAAGTCTCGGTTAGGGCATGGTTGCTATTCTTCTGTGTATTTATAATCTGTGAGGTGTATTAATGTGCCCCCCCCCCTCTGTAAAAATGGGCAGTGCAAATGAATGTGATGAGTGTGTAACGAAGTTGTTCTCTTGGCCCTAGTTGGCGCTACTTCTAAAAAACAAGAGAAGCTCATTCGGCTTAAAATCTCTGACGGCCGTCAGTGTACTTGTCCATGGCAAGTGCCATTAGTAACAAAACAGCAACAAAAACAACAACAACATAATAATAATAATAATAATAATAAATAATTTTTTTAAACTTTAAATACTAATTGAACTAACCCGCCTAACCTGAAGGTATGCGGTTGGCCACAACAGGAATTGTTGGGCATTGTGGTTGACTCTGAAGGATCCTCACCGGCTACGATACAATCCTTCCTGTAGGAGATACGTCCCATCATCGGTAGAAATGGATTTGGCATCAACCTGTTAATATACACTTCAGGGTGGCGAGAATTAAGCATTATAGTGGAAACTTCCCTTTCCCTTGCCTGAGGTGCTGGCAGTAAGACTACCTTAAATGCTAAAAACATAACACATTTTAAGATTCAATAATGAGAGTAATTTTAACTATGTCTATAAGGCCGCATAACTATATTTAAAACAATTTTAATTATTAAAAGGAGTGGATTACCCCACTCAATGTATCTCCGCATTAAATAAATATAAATATTTCATGGTATACTTGCATTTTTTAAAACTAAAAAAATTAAAATTTCGAAATCTTAGAGAACGTGCATAAATGATTATATCTCTTGAATTTTACGCATAAATTCGAAAGAGAAAACAAATTGAAAACCAAATTTCCTACTTATTTTAGAATTAATTTCATACAAACAGTCGTTCGAAACTTTGACCTTCAATGACAAACTCTCCTCCCAAATTTAATATATTCTAAATCAGTAATAAAAACGAAATATTAAGCAATTAATTCATTTTTAAAAGACGAGTTTGTTTTCCTTTAATTGTTCTTGACTTGAATTTCAAACAAATTTAATTCCCCTATTACGATTAATTTTATGGCAACTCTCTAAGGTTAAGAAATAAGTTATAATAGCACGCAGCTTACAACATTTATTTGTTTTTTTAGCTTGAAAATATAATTGATTCCATTGGCTAATTAATTTTTGAATAATGTCTAATATTTTCTCTCTTTTCTAAATTAGAATATAGTTAAGAAACTCACAATTAGAAATTCGAATCGATTCAAGCAGAAGGTTTTCTACATTACTTTAGATTAATTGGGAATAATAACTTTCTTCGGAATGAGGATTTATTGTGATTGATGATAGCTATTAAAAGCCTTTTAAATATCATTAAACGTATTGATTGATTTTGTGCTTTGCGAATCAATGCGTTGATGACTCACCTTGGGATCTGAACTTTAAAGATATATTTATCTGTACATTTATATATATATATATATATATAAAAGCAGACGAGTTTATGTTTGATTCCTTGCTTGGAGTTTTGTTTTTGAATTCTAATTTTCTCTCTCCTGCTCATTTAGAAATTTGTTTAAAAAATACTGAATCAATTTTTTATAAGACATTAAAAATGTCGCTGATTTTTTTCCTTTTTAATTATGTTCGTAAATAGAATAAAATATAAGCATAATTTTGATATTTTTTAATTTAAACCAGTAAGACAGGCAATAAATTCTGTTAATTTATTCAGAGATTAAAATTTAACTTCCCTAAATAATTTGACTAATATAATTTCTTACATTAACTTGCATCTTCTGTTTATTAAAATTGTTTTTTTTTAAATTCTTTACCATTTGAATTCTAGCATGCTAGCTAAAATTTCTTTCATTTATAAAAAATACATTTTGATAGAACATAGAAATTGTTCTCATTACTTAGAAAGTTACTTAAATTTGAATTTTTCTGTTACGCTTTTTTACGAACTTTTATTTACATTAACTGACTTTCACTCATTTAATTACACTGAAATTCTAAAATTTTGCTCTGAATTTTGTATCATATGACAATGCAGTATTTAAATACTTTCAAAATTTAATCATTAATTAATTAATTAATTAATTTTGATTCCATATGGGAGAGTAAGAACTGACAGTGAATTTGAGTAAAAAGGTATTTCAAGATCCATAATAATTATAATAATGAATTATGAAATATAATAAAGACTAAAGTACATAATTCTTAATAAAAATGAAAGATTTAAGGGATGTAACTTCATCAGTATATTAAAAATAAAAACAATTTTTAAACGAAAATTTGAAAGTCATAATTAAAACTCTTAAGAATCTTAAAGAAATGGCAACTCTGCTATAAGGATATCTTTTCACGAGAAATAAAATAAAAAATATATATTGCCAAAAAATTCTTTAATTATGAATATTCTAATTTACTTAGAATATTTCTGTATTCACTTTCCTTTTTAATAATTTTTTTGATACCTCTATTTTAGATTTTAAAAAAAGAGGTTGATTTCTATTTTTTAAAACCTTTATTGATATTTCATTCTTTCTTCCTGGGGTATTAATAAAAAAAGTATTTTCTTCTCGGTTAGTTAACATAGACTAAATATTAATGGTTAAAATTTGTGTGATACTGAAAGCTGTATGCCTCTGATTGATATCAGTTATCGCCAGTGTAATACTATAACTTTAGGTATAAAATACATTAAATGTACGACATATTTATTTTATTAATAATTTAGAAACTATTTTATGCAGCAATTAAGTTTTCAGTTAAGTTTTCAGCTTCAGTTAATATAATAATATTAAGAAATTTGTTTTCAGTTAATATGGCTCCACACATCGTTAAACTAAAATACTGCCGTCTTTTGTCTTCAAGAGCAACGTTCTCATCAAATATTGAAGCATTAGTGTTGGATTCACGTAATCATTAATATTAAATTAAAATATTGGCTAGATTGTTGCCAAGCACAAAACTGTTGCCAGGTACTTGCGATTCACAGATCGAGATGCGTTAGCGCGGGTTCTATGCTAACGCAAAAGAGCTTTTTAACTTTCACGATTCGATTCGATTTAATATCATTTAAAAAGTATCTTAGTGCAGTGTTTAAAAGTAATATAATCATCTTGTCATAAAATGATAATCATAAGAGCATTTATAATAAAATAAGACATAATAAGGTTTCAACATAGAAAAAATCAGGCATTTATCAAAAATTTTGTGGTTAAGTTTTTAAAATTATTACACATTATTCGAATTATTTAATAAGAGATATGAAGAAGTTAGATGCTGATTGCATTTTATGTGATTTTATTTATTTCTGATGCGTAAATGAATGTTGCATGAAAATAAATCTATTGGCAATCAGGTTTACAACAGTTTAATTTTGTATACATGTCATTGATTCTGATAAGGAAAATAAAAAATGATAAACGATAAAGTAAGGATGACGAATACAAAAAGACTAAAAGAATATCAGAATCTCAATCAGATTTTTCTCAGAATCATTTCTAGAATTTCAAAGTTATCTATCAAAATTTTTATTAGACAAGTAGAAGGAGCAGGTTCTAAATCTACGGGATAAAGAGAACTCGAAATGAACATTCATCTGCCTAATAATGATCTTTTCCACCATTAAAAATATATAAATATTCAGTAATTCAACAACAGCATTTTGACTAAAGATTGACAGCAGATGTTCTATCTTTCAGAAAGGATAATTTAATTATTTTTATCCTTAATATAATTTGCTATTGATAATGTTGCAAAGTCATCTTCTCTGTTGTTCCATCCTATTTTTCCTACATATTGTTTAATCAGATAATTAAAACAAATATATTTAATTTTGGATACAAGTAGAATCAAACATTTTTTTTTTTTGCTCTCTTCATATTAGAACTCTTTTTAATTATATTGGAATTTTATTATTTTACCTTGCCGCAATGCAGTTATATTTTACCTTGCAGTAATGCAGTTCGTTATTTTATTTTTCATATACAAATGTAATGAATAATCAAAAAAAGAATATATATTTGAAGGAGAATGGTTTTCAATTATATATTCAATACGAATTAGAGAAAATAACTAATGGAAAAATAAATCTCTTTGAGAGATGGAGCATTATTTTAGTCTTTCGAGAAAATCGATAATACTCTAAAGTTAAAACGATGTGACAAGTTAAGTAACTACGTTTCTCCTAATTTTTAAAATCAATTTCAATAGTTAAATAATATGGTGACAGATTTTTAAGCTATTAAACTTAAATCGTTTAGTGAAAGACAATTCATTCTTTTAATCACGCCTTCTCATTTAGTATACGATTTTTTCTTCCCTTTTTAATTAATAAATCATTTTGGTGATCGATTTCAGATTCAGGCGTGCATGCTCATTATATCTGCTTCTCTGTATTGAACAATTTGCTGCAATGTAATGAATCGGACTCGTGATTCCCATTTTGAGCCAAACATTAATATCACAAATCTGACGCACGAAGAGACGTCAATGGACCGTAAGTTTGAAGTTTTGATTCTTTTGAATTCGGCATGACTTTGATTATGGGATGAAACCAATGAGTGAATGCATAATTATTCATTTTGTAGCTTTTCCCATCAACCTCATGCATCAAATTCAAATTTCTGGACTAATTACTTCATAATGTGGTTAGTCAAAAATTAAACAAAAAGTAATGTTAAGAAACGTTAATCTATCAATGAATAAAGGGTAAATAGTAGCAAAAAATAAAATAAAAAGAAAGATATAAAAAAACTCCACGGAGCATATTCGAATGAATGCAATAAGAAAGATAAAAAAAGACAGAGTTTTTGCTAGTAAATATAGGTCGAAGACTGGGGTGACTTAAAAATTTGTTAATCCTTAAAGGAATGAAGACAAAAAATATGTTGTTATTAGTGGAACTTGCATGGACAAGCTTCGCCGGGGCATCAACGAGTTTTAAGCCGAAATGAGTGTCTTTTGTTATGAAGTAGTGCCAATTAGGACCGAGTATGTCTTAGCTACTCACTTATCACAGTCGCTTGCACAGCTCCTTTTTAGGGGGGGGCACATTCATACACCTTACAGATAAAAAACAGAAGAACAATCATACCAGAACCGGGACTCGAATCCGGGAAACCCAGTTCTTGGGAAAAACTCGCTACCACTATGTCAGGAAGCCGGCAGACAAAAAATATAGCTACTGTTAGCACCGAAAGACTAAAAATAAAACTAAATGTTTCTATGTTTGCGAAACAAGAAATTATTGGTACAACAATTTAGAAGGCCGGCTTGCTGGCACAGAGGTAGCGCGTCTGCCTCGTGTTCTGGAGGTTCGAGTCCCGGTTCGGGCATGGTTGTTCTTCTGTGTGCTATCTGTGAGATGTGTGAATGTGCCCCCCTGTAAAAAGGGGTTGTGCAAGCGAATGTGGTGAGTGGGTAGCAAAGTCGTACTCTTGGCCCTAGTTGGCGCTACTCAAATACAAGAGACGCTTCATTCGGCTTAATCTGCTGCTGGGTTCGGCAGCAAACTTGTCCATGACAAGTGCCATTTGACACAACAACAACAACAATTTAGAATATAAAATGCAATATAAATCTGTAGTTGTCAAAGCGAAGCAAGGAAGACACTGGTTGGAAGGACAGCTTATAATGTCTCGACAAAGGTTTATTCAATGTCCTGTTTTTCGTTTGAGAGTCGAGTTACCAGACGAGAAATTACCTTTTTCGCAAAATACAGCTATGTTTATGTTGTTTATAGTCTATCATATAACATAAAAGGATATTTAATGCTACGAGAAGTGTATTTACTTGTGTAAATGTTATGTTCTTGAAAAGAAGAAGAGGAAAACGTTGAACATTTATCAGATGTTACTGCACTCTGAATCTTATTTTATGCAAAGCAACGTTTCACCTATATTTAATAATAAAAGGGGGTTTATTTTGAAACTTTAGTTAAATAACTACATTTAGATTTCATAATGAAAAAAAAATTATCTTCATTTTCAACCATACTTTGTAATTATCTTTTTGCTTTATTTGTTTAGGAATCATTGATTTTTAAAGCTTTCTGGACTTCTGAATCATCATGTATTTTGATAATACAAATATAAATTCCATCGAAACTCTCAGTGAAAAAGAAGCAAAGCTGTATTGTTACAATTTTAGAGAAATGAAAGTAAAAATTATTATTAAGTGAAATCGCTTTTGGGGATCATGTAAAATCCATTTGTTAAATTTATTTATATTATTATTATTATTTATAAATAATGCATGTAATTAAAAAAACATAAATTGATTTCTGCGATCAAAACATCTAATATTTTTAATCACCTTAATATATATATTTTTAAACATTACTAAAATTTTTCTCTATTTTTGTTGTTTAATAAGTAATGTGTGCGAGAGCAACAGGAGTTATAAAATTACTTTTTTTTTATGAAATATGGAATTTCTAAAATAGAAATAAGTGTTTTTCGTTAGTATCGAAAGCTTTTTTCAGATGTTATAAAGAAAATATAATGGCCTTTTACTGCTGTTATTTTCAATAAGCAATTCACGTTGATAAAATATATGCAGTATTTCTCGCTACCTGAGTGATAAAATTCAAAAATAGTATTCAAGCAATCCCATGAACATTAAAAATAAAATATTAAAATATCTTCGAGAACAGAAAGAATATTACGAAGAACCATTGCAAAAACCCAAAGACTACTTGCAATTCTAACCTGCTTTAATTCTATATAATTTAAAAATGAAAAATTCGCTTGAATATTTTCAAAAGCTATATCATGCTTGACCATTGCAACAAAGGAATCAATTGAAATTATTCACCACATAGGCTGTAGGTCATGATAAAGAATCCTTTTTATTATAGACTTTCATTTAATTTGATTTGTTTCGTGTTTGTAACGATGGACTATCATAACTGAGCTCTAAATAATTTCTAGATATCCTACAAGTTTGAAATTGCAAGTTATTTTCAAATATAATTTATGATTAATATTAATTTAATGAGATTTTTATTCCATGTCTTTATTCTTTGGTTGTGAATTTGTGAATAAAATTATTTCAAAATTCGATAATATATGAAATGACGAATTATAAACTAAATTAAAAAAAGAGGGCAATAATTATATTTTTTTCTCTTATTTGCACATTTAAAAGCACAATTATAAAGATGTATTTTATTTTATTGAATTCATTCTTAAAATAAAGTATGACTTAAAAAACTCACATCTATCACACATTATATAAGGTATTAGAAAGTTATTTAATTTTTTATAATATTTTTCCACCCATTCTATTATTTTTATGTTTACCTCATTCTCTGAACCTTTCCCACCTATTCTTCATCAGCACTGTACTTGTAACTAAAAAGTTCTTTTTTTAATACTTAAAAGGTAATCCTACCATTTTTTAAAATTTGTGATTTGTTTTGGGCGTTGAAAGGATGAACTTATAAAAATCCTTTCACTAAGTTTAATAACTTCAAAGTCCTTTTCCAAAGTAGCTCTGTATTATGAGTCATTAATCTAATTTAACACTTTCTAGGACCCTAGGAAGTATGCTTCTCATCAAAATCATCAAGCTTTGTTTGAAGTTATGTAGATTAGCATAAAATCTGACAAATTTTTCCGTAAGACAGAAAGTAGATGCTTCAATTCCTTATCTCAAAGGAATGGTGGGTCTTTTATTACTTAATTATTAATTAACACGATTAATTAATTAATAAATCAAATTAAATTTATCTAATAAATTAAATTAATCATTTTTCATAATCCAACTTCAATCCAAACAGTATTTTAATATCCCATGACTAGAAAAAAAGGGCCATATAAAGGTGTTGTTTTATCGAATTTAAAGTATTTCTTCATAGTCCAAATTCTTGATACTCTCTATTATATGAAAAAAATAGCAATGATATATTATCAGTGAAATACAAATACTAAACATGATAACAAAAATGCTTCAAAATTCAACAAAAAGCAGAGCATCTAATTGGTTAGCTAGATACACATTTCATCATGACATTCAGTTTCAGTGGATTGCAACTTTTCATGTTCAGTTTTTGGTTGTGAATATAAAATAAAATGTTCATCGGTCAATGTTAATTTGATTACAGTGTAATAGGGCTCTTTTTCTAATTTTTTAAAAGTGTTTGTAGTTTATTAATTTTGAATATTTAATTTTTGGAAAGAAAGAAATTGAATAAAATTGTTGATATTTTTAAAAGGATGTTTTGCAAAAAATATCGAAATGCACTCTTTCTAATCTTCAGGAAACAAATAAAAACTTATACGCTCTCTCTCTACATATAAAAAAATGCTTGTCGAAGTATGAGATACCGATAATGAGTAAATAAAATCAGCACTTAATTTAATGATCATGTAATCTATTTAATCAAAAAAGAAAATGATCAAATTAACAAGCTGGAGTTTTTTCATCACGATTTTATAGTATATTTTCAGTTTAAGGTCTATCTTGTGCTTAACTTCTACTTTAAAAAGAAACCATCACGCATTTAAACCTCGTATCATAGATCGAACATTGATTCATATCATTGATTGATTTGAAGAGTGACCATTGATTGGAAGAGTGATATAAATTTACAATTTAGGAATAAAAAAAAAATATTTTAACAAATTTTATGCTTTTGAAACACGATATTCACATGCACACTTATAGATAAACAGCTTTTTCATTGTCTGATTTTGTTCAAAATTTCACAAAAAGATCGTTTTTTTTAAATAAAAAAATTATACTATATTTTTCCCATTTTCGTGTGTTTTTGAATTATGATGCTAATAAAAGAAAAATTGTAATACAACAACCAACAATTTCTACTTTCGGACTCAGGGAATGCTAAATAAGGAGATTCATGAGAGTCTTGAGTTCGAATTTTTCCATGATTACAATACTTTTTTTCTGTATGTTTCGTAACCAAGAAAAAAAGTACCTATTTGATAATACTTACAGTTTTTAAGAGAAAATGCTATTAAAATGAAAAGCGGTGGAACATAAAGTTCCGCTAGAAATGGAAAGTATGTGGCGTTTTTTTTTCAGAAAGAAAGCTACAAACAGATTTTATTTGATACCGAAGTAAAAGAAAGCTTTAAAAAATAATAACATTTTTGCTTCCGCGTGCACATTAAAAGTGAAATAGGAATAAATTACTATTTGTAGATATTTCCAATTAAAATTTTATAGGAGATAGTATAAAAATATATTACAGTGAAAGAACAAATATTTAAGATTCCTTTACAAGAAATGGAAAATCATCTTTCAAATGCAGTTTTTAATAAAATTTAAAACTGTCGTTATAAAACGGAATTGATTTCATTTCTCAATTTTGCTATATTGAAGAATATTCATAATTTTATTGTATTTTTAATTAAACTATATACATTGGAAAGAGTAGAAATTATCAACAACAAATTACAAAAAAAGGATTTGCTTGACAATAGAAAATGAAATTTCCAAATGAAAAAGATGAGTGATCGACATTGTTAACAAAAAGATTCGAAGATTTATTTTCTCCATCATATTTATTTATAAATATTCTTCTCATCGATGTAGATCCTGGTTCAGAAGTAGTTAATGCATCATAAAAAGAGCTTGAAGCTTCTACTGAGTACTGCAATGAGCTTTATGAGCTCATAAACAATCGTTCGCAAACTCATGTGGAAATAAAAATAAATCGAACTACATTTGCGTTGGATGATATACTCGCCCATAAGGTGAGTTGCTTGTAAATCGACCTCATTATATCGAATAAATTTCATTTGAGTACATCCACTAACAACGTATGGTCTTTGTATGAAAATAAAAATCTCACGTTAATTAGAGTCCTGTCGTCATTAGAGCAATATTTTAATTTGATTATTTAAAAATAATATATAATTGCAATGACTGATAATTAATGCAATCATGGAAATGTCATTAATGAAACTTTTCTAATTCAAACGGGAAAAAACTGACTATATTAACAAAAATAAAATTTATTTATACACTAATTTACTTTATTTTAAGTGGGTTAGCATATATTTCAACCTACTAGAAAGAATTATCCCATATTAATTATATCTAAATGATTTGGTCCTATAAAAATTATAGTCACTAATATTGAACTTTAGGTATTATGCTAATATGGACTTTTGCTATCTTGTGTTTTTTTAATGATGTAAAATTGAAACTCATAAATTACTGCACATTAATTAACTAATTAACTAGTATGTTCTACTTTCAAGTACAATTCATTTCTAAGCAAATACAAAAAAAAAAAAAATGCTAAAACAGTTCTGTCAATAATATTCAATAAAAATAAGACATTTGAATTTAAAAAAAAATCTTACTCAAACTGTACTTCATACTTATCACTATTGTAATATTATTTCTGCAACTTTTTCTACGTGTCAGTTATTTTTCAATCAAATTTATTTTGGAAGCGTTTTGAACATGACAGCTCTTTAAATATGCATGCATCTATACTCAAAGAAGACGTACTATTAGCATGAGTGTTGTAAATTACTAATGAAATGTCACAATACATGACACTTATTAACAATAATACGCGTATAGCATAAAGTAAATATATGCCTTTTGTAAGTTTTTTTCTAAATTGTTAAGGATTCATTTTAAGCATTTCTTATTTCTACATAGACTTGTTTTTAAAATGCATCAACAACAAAATAATGAATAGCAAAATCTTTTTGCATTATATCTTGTTAAGTTTGAAACAAATGAAAATCAAAAGGAATGTATTTACAATATATAT
>JAOUZG010020818.1:82218-109960 GCA_026289955.1 Argiope argentata
AGTAATATATATATATATAATTAGTGCATTCATCGTAAACAAGTCTACGAAAAATTAAACATAGTAATACCACGAATGATGCAATTTTTTACTTTTATTTTTTGGGTGGTGAGAATTTTAATTTTTTTAGCAGAAATATATTTTGTTATTAATTATTTATATGAAAGCGATGACTTTTTTTTCTTTTAAATAATTCTAAAACGCCAACAAATTTTATTCATTTTCAAGAAAAAAAATATTAAATACCAATTATGTAACAATACAAAGAAAATACCAAAAATATTGAATGCAAAAAATAAAAATAAACTAAATTTTTATTTTTAATTACAAATACATAATTTTTTAAAATTTCAAATTAAAATAAATATACGGGCTGAATATATTCATTTTTAAAATTGTCAAGAAACAGAAAGTGCTGGAATTATGGAATACCTTTACTATATAGTATAAACTATATTGTAAACTTTTATACAGCTGGTATGGGTTACTAAATGTAGATGAGCATCTCCATTACAACAGAAAGAACAGTTGTAAAATGAAAACATAATAGTTTATTGTTAAATATGGTGCTATATTGAAAGAAAATTTTGCAGTTATGTCTGCCTAATTTCATAAGTTTTATTGTTTCCCAAAATGATTGTCAAACTATGTGTTCTATAGACTGAAGATTCAAATAATGAAATTGCCCAGTTCAATTATGTTATCATTTATCTAGTTGCAATATCTTTGTTGAATTTAGATATATCGAGGTATTATGGGAATGTTGCAGTATCTATTTCAGATATATCTAAGCCAAACGAAGCATTATTTTGTGCTTACATTTTGTTTTTGTTCTATGACCTGACTAGAGCAGAGTTACATTATTTGGACTATTTATTGGATATCCAAAATAATCCATCCTACAAGAAGATTCAGAAGAATTGAGAAAAAATCAGATCTGAGAAAGAATCTGAGTCAAGAATCATATATTTTGACTTCTCTATGTAAACAAAGTTCTTTATTCTCTCTTCAAGAAAAATAATTAAGAAAAGAAAACATGAAGATTGATTAATAAAAACCAAACCCCCCCAAAAATTATGAGACTGAAGACTCCGACGAAAACACAATCTATTAAATCTCCCAATTCATTTGAATGCTCAAAATTAGCAGGATACATAATTTTCAGGGACTGAACTGAAATTACAGGAAAAAAAACATGATACAACCACGGAATTCAGTTTTTAGAATCTGATTTTGCGAAGACGTAAGAAGTGAAAAGTCGGAAACATTGAATCCATTATGTTTTACGCGTGGTCCTTAACCATATTTTAAAACCCTGCCTTTATTTTTTCGTATTAATTATGCAATAATATATTGTGTTAATACCTTGAAATTATACTATTAGTTTAGAAATCACTGGCAATCGAATTTTTATATAACAATGGTAAAATATCTTATTTCATGATACATTATACTGAGCTATGTAAAATTGAGACCCTGTTCAATTTAAGCTAAACAGGAAAATATAGGGTCATACGAAACATCCTGCCAGAAAGAAACCCCGAAAGAATATCAAAAGCCATACAAGGGCAAAACTAAATACCAGCAGCTGGCTTATTCCCACCAAAGGCCTCTACAATGCCAAATGGTAGAATTACAACTAACCAAAAGATCTACTTCGAATCAGCCGACTGTTAAATAGTCTTCTTCCCTCCATGTAATTTTATTAGACTTATCTAAAAGTTAATAAATTTAAATATAATACAAGGCATGATGAAGCAATTAAAGAAAATACATAAGGTATCTAAGTATTAAAAAAGCTAACATGGAAAAGAAGGATAAGCTAGAAAAGGGAAATGTTATTGTTAATTATACTATCATCCTCCAGTATTTTAGTCAAAAGTTTTTCAACCATCAGGGTGATAGAATTTCTGAAAAGTTATAACTTTAATAAGATTTTCATCCCTATTTCCATTAAGTCAGTAGAACATTGTTTCCATCGATTCAGATTCTAATAATCGTATCGAATGTTTCCCCATCGATTATTTCAAAGTTTTCACTTTTTGTTTGAAGACACGTATCAGTGCCTTCCCAGGGGAATAATTATCAAATTCGTCAAAACTTCTGCCACGATCAACTTTAAAATCCCCATAAACAATAAAAATTCAGAAAAAAGTGAACATTTCTTTAGATTCTTTTGTTATTAGAATTTTCAAAGAGGTAGTTCATCCATTTATCTTTTGTGAATTATCATTATCTTTTTTGCCACATATTCATAACTTTCATCTTGCCTTAAAATGTGATTTGATTGCATCATTTATTGAAATTAATTTCAATTCAATTATTTGTAAAAAGTTGTCCTACACTGCCTGCCTTTTCATTTCCGCAAACCCATATACACTTTCATTTATATGCATTCAATTTTATTGAATATCGATTATTTTATTTCCTTTTTCCAGAAAAGGAATCGGAGGGCATAGAGTATCATATGATATCTTAGATTATTTTGACATCATTTTATTATCAATAATGTATTTAATTGCCACTCTAACTGCAAACTGTCTCGATCATTTAGACCAATTCAATAACCGTGTAATTGAAATATTTCACAATCAAGTTTTTGCTTGCGGCAAAAAACAAAGGTACAGCTAAAAAACTTTTTTTTTGATCCGCCGATATAAATTGTTTTATCAAATTTTCAATTTCAAAGAAAAAAATCATTATTGATGCATTCCATGGTATAATTAATTCTTAATTAAAATTTGGTTGTCCTCCAAAAACTAATTTCTTTTTCTTTTCCTTTATTACCTTTGACATTTCCGTTCGTGTCAATTTAAAACCTAATGTCAACTGGAATACTTCCACTGAGCTCCTGAATAGCTTCGTTTGAAACTGTGCCATGCGCTCTCGTTATTCAACAATAAATGCAACTTTTTAATCTGTAATCCTTTATTATTAATTTTAGACAAGTTATTGCTCTCTTTTTTTGGTTATACGCTGAAGAGCCAGAAATACAGGTACAGCAGGTCGTATGCAAATAATGGCAGTGTTCAACCAATAAGCGTTACGCGACTCTGTCGACAGTGCGTACATAAGACAACAGGTGTCTCAGGAAGTTTTTACATCAATTCTTGCTGTTACAATGGTAGGCTATAAAGTTTAAGTGGTTTTCATCGGAGACGTATTGTCAGCTCTCTAAAGATGGGGCACAACATTTTCAAAGTAGAGATAAAATATGGATTTAATCGCCGGGCCATTTCAAGGGTGTACCACGAATATCAGGTTTTTGGTACCTCTGATAACGGGACGTCCGGTAAAAGACTTTGATAGAACAGGTTCATCGACGAATGATAGGAATCGATATACAAGATAGACGTTAGACACTTCCTTAAATTGCTGGGGATTTGAATGCAAACCCATCAACAAGTGTCAGCACATGCAATATGAAACGTACCCTGATTGATATGGGTTTCCATCATTAGTTAGACCTTCTCGTGCACCATTGTTGTCTCAGCAGCACAAATCTCTCCATCTTATCTGGGCTCACCAACATCTTCATTGGACTCTTAATGATTGGAAAAATTTTGGTTGGTTTGACGAGTCACGTTTCCAATGTATCGAGAGGATGGCAGAGTACGGGTATGAAGAAAACCCCATGAATCCATGGATCTCTGATGGACAAGGAACTGTTCAAGCTGATAGATGCTCTATGATAATATGAGACGTGCACAAATGGTATGAATTGGGACCACTTATACGTCTAGACTCGACCATGACAGGTCAGAGATACGTTAACATTTTTTCTAACCATCTACACCCATTCATGTCCCATAAGCATTCCGACAGACGTGGACAACCTCATCAGGATAATGCATAATCCTACGTCTACAGCACTTACTGAGTGGTTTTAGGAGTGCTCTTCTGAATTTCATTCCCTCTCTTGGGCATCTAATTATCCTGGCATGAGCATTATCAAGCATATCTAAGATGTTTTGCAAAGTGCTGCCCTAGGGAGATCTTCACCATCTCTTACTTTCATGGCTTTATGGATTGCCCGGCAAGAACTAAGGTGTAAAACTGTTAACAGAATATCTTAACAAAATAGTTGAATAGTTGAATCCATATCACGGCACATTTGCTTGTTCGTGGAGGTTTTAAAGGATATTAGATTGATATACATCATTGGCATCACTGGCATTTCAGTGTAAAAGAGGATTTTTTTAAGAGCCATTGTCGAAGGCCCCAAATTATTCTTAAAATTCTAATCACTTTCTCAAACATTTTGCAGATTTTCGTCTGAATTTCATTTAAATGAATAAGAAATCCACTGAGTTAGCTTAAATTTCACCGATTATTTCCATTAAATAAAATGATGTTCTAAAGCCATCTTCTTTCTTCTGAAATTTTTTCTTTTCCTTAAAAGTTATTCCTCAACATATAATTTCGAAAATAGTAAAAAAGATTGCCTGTATACAATCACAAAGAAGGAAAATATGCCATTTCTAACAATAATGAATATGCGTTCTCTATATCTTATTAAATTCCTTATCTGTGTATAACAATAATGTATGCATGTCGTTAAAACTTCCTCAAAAATATTGAATATAGACTTATGTCACTTTATCCATTTTGCTTATAAATACTGTTATAAAAGAAGTAATAAGGATTATTAGAATAATTGTAAGTAAACTATTTAATTTTTTTATTTACCTCATTTATATGCATCACCAAATAATAAGAGCGCTTGAGTTATTCTTCTTAACTAAAGTCTTCCATCCCCAAAAAATGTGAATTGTTTTAACCTTTCATAATAATACTAGGAAATAAAGCTCATAATGTATAAATGTTCTAAGGAATGTTTGCTATAAATAAGTGTAAAATAATCGTATTTGAAGCTCTGTTATGTAATCTAACAGTTTTCGCCTCTAGGTTCATATCTAAACTATGTCTAATACTTTACAAGGAATTTTAAGGATTCTGTCATTTATATGAAGCAGACATATTTAAAATAAAGGAGGATTTCTTTACAGATGACAAATCAAATTAATATCATTATCAGGTCAAGCACCTTTAAAAAGTTTTTAACTCGATCAGAATGATAAGAGTGCTTTTAGCACTCAGCTGAAACTAAATCACATTTATTGTCGAAGTACTTACAGAATGTTACCACTTGAAAAGGTGCTTACGTATAACCGTAGTGGAAACAAAGCACTCGTTCAAGAAAAAATATTTCATATGAAAAATATTTGAATTTTGGTTTTTGATGAGATACTTTTGATCACTTATTTGGACATTTGTATGCTACTTCATGCAACAGCTGATCACTATCAATAAAATATCTGAATTTTTTTCCAGATTTTGAGTATTTAACTAATAGGTCAATATACACCGGGATTTTATATTTATATGTATCTAAATAGAATAAAATCTGTGCAATTGCAGGAATTATAAATTTACTAGCCTGCGTCCCAGCACAGAGGTAGTGCGCAGGGCCTGACTAAGGCAGGGGCATACGGGGAAGTTGCCCCGGGCCCCCACATAAGTGGAGGGCCCTCAAATTGAGTAGAAATTTTATTTTGCATTTCCTTCTTTAATGAATGTTCATTGTTACTAAAGTAGTGAAGCAGAGGGGGGCCCAAAGAAGTTTTCGCCTCGGGGACCAACTAGGCTAAGTCGGGTCCTGGTAGCGTGTCTTCCTCGTGATCTGGGCTTTCTCGGTTAGAGTCACAGTTAGGGCATGATTGTTCTCCTGTGTACTGTGCACTGTGTAAGTTGTGTGAATGTGCCCCTCTGTAAAAAGGATCTGTGCAAGCGAATGTGTGTCTGTCATTGCCATATGAGATAGAAATCAGACTTCTGCCCTTAGGTGCTCAGGGGTCCATACCCTCAGAAGCTACTGCACCCCTTCTTTCCCTTGTAAAAGGGACACGAGAGTATCATCATCATGAATTTAATAGCGTATAGAAAGGTGAATGTCACATTACTATTCGTATTCAAAATGGAGACGTGAATGTCACATTACTATTCGTATTCAAAATGGAGACATGAGCATTCTCATTATCCTTAACAAGCTTTCGTTTGAATTTTATTTCATTTTCCGAACATGCAATTAAAAGATCGACAGATGTTCTTTTGATGTAGGAACATGATTTGTTGACAGTTGCATTCAAATACATTGATAGCTTTATTATAGTATGGAATAGATAACATTATCTTAATCGGTTATGCTTAACTCTACATCAAATTGCCTTTTACTTTACACCAGAATAACAATTTTTATTAATTTAAAATGCTTTTTTTTCCTGAAAAGCTCTGAGTACAAATAATTAGGTTTTAGACTTAGGAAACTTCAATTTCAATAATAAAGTTTCCTTTTCATACAACATAATCAACAACAGCGATATTTTTTTACAAAGATGTTATTTGTAGAGAAGACTAATTACTGAAACCTTAAATTACGTGACGAAAGGGGAAAATAATAAAGAAGAATAAACATTCACTAATTATCCTTGGCGCAAATTGACTAGCTCACGGACGTGAGTAGAAACTCAAAAGATGGCAAGATCGCCAATGAGTGAAAATGCTCTGGCCAAACTTCCGAGCCACTCATTATAAAAGATTGGTTCTTGGTTAATTGAGAGAAAAACGATCTGAAAAAATTGACCAAAAAAAGTCGATAGGTTTCTTTTCCCTATGCCTCTGTCATGGCTTAACTTATTTAATGTGGTGGCGATTGTTGAGAGGGGAAAGTGCTAATTTTTTGTGCGGTTGTTGAGAGTAATGAAAATAAATCACTTTGTAATTAATTTTCCTCCAGTGAAATTTTGTCTCTTTCCGGATCTTCCCAACCTCTGGCTGCATAAGGTTAGCGCAGTCTTATTAATGATTTTGTAGGCTCAGTGATTAAAATTACCAATTACCCGACTCATTTCAGAATCCTGTTCCATCCAATTAAGACAAAATGACGCATTTATGAAGCAGTTGACCCGATACTCCTTTTCGAAACAATACTTTTATTCCAGAATTTATTTTGTCTTCTCGAAGTATCGATTAAGGTAACCGATTCTCTTGATCTCATCAATTAATTTGAAGTTACTCTATAGCTTTTTTTACTCATCAACAGCATTAATCAAAAACGAAAAATATGATTCATGCAAACGATGTGGAACTTAATTTTTATACTTTTGATGATGGGAACTTTTATTATTTATTCAATCAATTGCTAAATATTATATCCCGTAGCGCATAACAAATGTTTAGTCTAAATTCATAAATTATTCAATATACACAATATGTTACTATAGTTGGTTAGAGACGAGAGAGTTAAAGTTGATTAGAGAAGGTACCTCTCAATATTCTATATATTAGGTTAGAGGACTGATCAGTTAAAAAAGTCGCATTTTTACAGCAAAATTAGAGCTGCTTTAAAAATTAAGTAAATTATAAAAAGTTAAGTGATTGTAATAATTGTATTCATTAAAATAAATTGGCTCCCATCATAACGGCAGCAAAAAATTTTAATGCCTACGGCCAGTATAAAATATCTAATTAATAAAATAAATTAGTTAAAAAGTCACCTGCTCTCTTAATAGCATTTTATAATCATGCAAATCGGCTCTTTTCAAATTAGGATTTTGCAATCAGCTTCCGTCAGCCCTATACGCATGCATGAGTGATTTCAACGGTTACATTATACAAACAATGTATACTACATGTAATATATAATACTTTTTATTTATACTATAAGATTTACATGTGTTTTAATATTACAATATTTTTACATTAAAACTTATTTAAAATTATAAAAGAATACATTTTTAGTTTAAATTTAAAATGAAATTAGAACAGCAAATCTTAAAGCATTCTTGAATCGCACGGAGCTACAATCAATTTATTGTTGTTGTTGTTTTTGCTCCTTATGGCACTTGCCATGGACAAGCTCACAGACGCGATCAGCGACTTAAGCCTAAGCAGCGTGTCTTGTTTTGTAGTAGCGCTAACTATGGTCAAGAGTACGACTTTTGCTACTCACTCATCACATTCGCTTGCACAGCCCCTTATTACAAGGGGGGAGGGGCACATTCACATGTCTCGCAGATAAAACACAAAGAACAACCATGCCCGAACAAGGACTCAAACCTGGGAAACCCAGATCACTGGGAAGACACGCTACCCTACTGCCAGGACGCCGCCACAATGCATTTAGCTCATTGGATATACCGCCTTGTTTATTGTTTCAGAATATAATAAAATATAATAATCATCGATTAATAAGTAGCAACAACCGTCTCAATTTTCCGAATTTTACAAAAGGATAAAAATCTGAATTTTTCTCAACCAATAACGAATATATATGATTTTGGTGTAAAAATGAAAATCGTTGTTCACCAAATGGGGAAAATATACAGAAAGAAATATTAGCCATTGCTTACGAAAAATTCAATTTTTAAAATTCCTCTTGTAAAGTTTGGAAAATTTAGACAAATAATGACATTGCTAGTTACGCAACAAAATTATAGTAGGAGAGTAATACCTTTGATCACTTCTGTCTATACAGGCTAAAGGCTACAAAATTTAAAAGTCTGTATGTTTAGTGCAAAAAATTAATCATTAATTAATTAAATTAACTCGCAGCTATCTTAAAGAAATGGATACTTAAATGAATGAAAATATTTATCTGATTCCATTACTAATAATCGTTAATCACAGATAAAGCATTTTGCTTCATAGAATTTTTTCTATTTAATTATGACATGGTATAATCTTATGCTTGTTATAGACGGATTATCTTGTTTTATACAAACTCGAATAGATGCGAAATAAAATATCCTTGAAAAAGAATAATGGGATTTCACAGAATCTATATATAAAAGATGCAATGTATGCGGCGGCAAAAATGAGTTTCGTTTCTCTTTCGCCCGAAAACTTCACCTGTTTGAAATAGTAACTCAGGCATAGCGTCTAGCCTTCTTCTATATTCATTCTGATTCAAAATAATTTTTTAAATGAAAAAAATATGAAATAATGATGCAGAGTTCCCAACATTCTTAACGACGTTCAGAGAAAAAAATTGTGTGCGAATGAAGGAAGTCCAAATAAACAAAACAGTTAGGCTTAGGGGGGCAAAGAATATTCAGAGGAACGTTAAAAATTGACCAATTCTTTTACTCTGTTAAGGTTGTATCTTTAATTTCAAACAATATATTATAAATTGCATATCATTATTTTAGATACTTCTAATAACAAATAATTACTGTTGTCTCATAACTGATAATTGTCAATTTTTTTAAAAAAAATGTGCAATTGTATACATTTTTTTAATTTCAAAGAGCATATAATAAAAAATTTAAAATTACTGTATGATTCTGAAATCTTGACTTGTGTTTATTGTTGTGGATATGTGAACATCATAAATTTTCATATAGTATATGTTTTTTTTTTATTTCGAAAAGAAGACACTACAACACTAATGCTTTGGGTGGAGTCAACTAGTTATATGCATTTCCTCATATTGTGTAATTATATTTACTTAAAATAAAAACCCAGGAAACATTTTTATGCTGTAAATATTATTAATTCAGGAAGAAATAACAAGACCATATTTTTTATACTGATGATTTTTTAATGCTTTTTCATTTCCCTGTTTAAGATGTCCCGTTTCAGCGCAGTGTTTGTTTTTTCACAAGTATTAATAAATCAGCTCGCCATAAAATACTCACGAGGAGACATAAAACAGCAGGAGTGTGGCCCTCGGCGAGTTGACGTAAAAAATCTCATCGATAACTCGTGTGCTCAGAGGGGGAGTTACCAATCATATTTCTTCTTCCCATCATTACTGTGAGGACTGTAGACATATTTTCCTTTTTTGAGGCCATTTACAACATCATTGGACGTGGGAAAACAATGAATTATTAGGTTTCCAAAAGGAATGTAGAAACAATATTCTGGAAATTACATTGTAGTTGACTCATTTTGTCTGAGATATTGCTGTAAGAAAGTAAAACTGTTCTTGTCAATTTCTTCCAGATTATTTGTAGCTTCGTGAGGCACTCATTCCCTATAAATGAGCCCTAATTCAATTTTCCACAGACCTCCACCATCATAGGGATCATATTTACTTTTTTATGTCTCGAATGATTAATTTCCTTTATCAGGAGATAACAAAGAAAGTAATCAAATATTAGTAAAAAGGTTTTTGGTGTCAAATAGAATTTTGAACTGAATTTCGCCCTTATATTATTAAAATAGATATTTACAAATGTGTACCAAAATGAAACACTCATTATGTATTAATAAACACAAACTGAACGAAACTTAGCATATTCGATGTGCAATTACAAAAAAAGGGCAGATCTTTAAAAAAAATGTTTGGCTAATTTGTCAATGATCTATGAAATTTAAAAAAAAGTCTCTGCAATTTTAATGCAGTTTTAATCAGAATACAAGGATTCAGTAAACCCGAGAATGAGAAAAAACATTGTGGATGTTTTGATGCCTTAGTTTGAAATTACAATGTCCATTTCAAATTAGCTCTATCATCGCTTCAAAATAATCACTACTCACGAGTTTTACAGCACAGTTAGTAAAATTTTCACAAATAAAATTGCACTGTCTATGGTTTACTATTCCTGCATTTCCTCTAATTTCTTATTAATATATCAGAGTTCCTCTTCATAATTTTTTAAAATACAATGTGTGATCTGTTAGTGAAAGTTCTGATTATAAACAAAAAGGAAAGGAAAAATTTTCATGAAATATTTGTATAATTGGACTTCGAAAACTTTGCATAACAAACAAAAGAAGTTGCATTATGTATAAGATTCTTTTTCTAAATTGGTGCTATTATTTCTATTTGTTGTCATCTTTGTAAAGAGATAAACAGATGAAAATAGAATTGATGAGAACGGAAACTGAAAGTTCAAGTGAAACTAAAGTTAACAAATGCGAACTTTATGCATTTATGAAGGATTTCTTGAACAATATTCTCAAAATTTTTATATATCAATATTTACTGCTAGGTTTATTCGGATTATATAAGTTAAGTGAGACTATAAATAGCAGGGTGTCAAGATTTGAACTTACTAAAAAAATCAGATTTTTTTTAAATCTGAATAATTGTTGATTGGTTAACGATCTATTCAAATAACGAGTCTAGATTTTGAAAATATTATTTTTTGTTAACCAATTAACCCCCACATTTAATCTTGGAAAATTTATTTTTGAATGGATTATTTTCATTAAAAACCATCTACTGAATTTCTTTTTGTTCAGCAAGTTGTGCAGATTTGTAAATATATGTGAATTAATACTGCATTCTTTTTTTTTCTAATGCTGATAAAAATTTCAAGAAATTTGTTCTTGCCGATTTCTAAAGAGCTGTTCTTTTTCCTAAAGAAGGAGATATGTAAGAAATAAGGGGATGAATTATAAAAGAAAAAAATATGGAATGGAATCTAACCTTTGAGTAGTTGGAATAGATTGTGCCTTTGAACCATTCAGTTGGCACTAGATTTTTCTTGCATTTAAAAGTAACATTAAGAATTTTCGACGCCATTTCAATAACGAGGAAATTCTGTAACACACATATTTTAAAAAAATCATATATTCTCTCTTTCAAATGTCATAAAAGAAGACAACATCATTTTTCTATAGTTCTAATCCCAAGCAATGAAACAAGGAAAATTTGTTTTGAACTAAATAGACATGATTAATTTTTTTTTCAAAAAGGAAGTTTATTTTCCATGGATTAAACATATCAACCGAAGCCAAGCAAACAGAATTAAAGCTGGTTGTATAAAAAATAGTTAACAAAAGTGTTTAGTAACATTATTTTACGGACTAGTGATTCTTTCTAGAGGTATTAGAAAATAAAGAGTTGCCGCTATTAATTTTGCACGAATGATAGATTATCCAAAACAAAACTCTTTCACCTGCTGAAGGTTCAACGCATAAAAAATTGCAAGTTTTTCTTGATAAATGATGGCATAAAATCTTTGTTGCAAAATTACGGCCCAGCAGTTTTTGGAGCAGAGTACTTATTTCCATCCCGCTTCCCCCTGTTTAATCAAATAAGTGAACAATCATTTTTATTTTCTTTATTCAGAATAACCGCAGTTTAACTATAGAACATTCGATCACTCCATTTAAGAAATTGGCCTCTACACTTGTGCTAGTTAATAATATGGAATTAAGTTACTTAAAAATAGATCTGACAGGCCGCTGCTGTGAATAATGATCCACGCGTAAGTAAAGCTTTCAAGTGAAAGTGGTTCGTTTTGATAATATTTGCCAGTCACTTGGCTTCTAATGATTGGGTTAGTGAATGCAGAATAAAGAATTGTTTTGCTTTATATGGTTCAAGTATTTGAAAAATGCATTTTTAAGTATTTGTTACACTTTTATTCTCATCGATTAAAAAACGTCGCACGTTTGTGTCGTTAAAATATTGTTTTCAAGTATAGCGCTATGGTTTAATTATACAGTATTAATAAACATAAATCATTTTATTTTACATTTCTACAGTTTTAAAATGGAATGACCCAGATTGATACGTATTGCATGAATTCTAAGGGAAATGGCTAATTTTTTAAAAAAGAGATATTGGATATGATTTTTTAAATCTAATATAAAAGGCCAAGGCTGAATGAAAATGGTGACCAAACATATTATAATACGTTATTGATAAATGCGTCTAAAACATCAGAAGTCCTTTATTTCAATTTATACAAATTTGTATTAATAGTAACACATACATTTGGTTTCTTACATAACTCTTAGAGAAGAAGTCATTCTCTGTTAGCGTAAATGTTTACTTTCTTTGGGCTGCATAGATAGCTCATACTCATTCGTTGGACGTTTTCTTCATACATGTCAGGTCAATTTCTACATTTTTCTCCACGAAGACATCCAACTTTCTCAATCCGATGATATCACTTGCGAATATTTAGGGATTGGTAAATTTATTTGTACTTTCAAAGAAGCGGTAATTACTGATTGACATTGTGTATAAGTGTGCAGTCAAAATAAATTCGGCTCTCTAAAACCTGTTTTCAATTCTTTACACAATTTTCTTTCCTTCATTATAAAAACTAGGATACTTATTAAAAAATTATGCAGGTAAAATTCCAGAAATTTTTATCTAACTATTAACTCTAAAGTACATGGCACAAAAACCGATCTTATTATTTATTATCGAATGCCATCAGGCAGTTAAATGTAAAAAAAAACCCTCATACAAATTTCAGATTGCTTTATTGAACATTTTTACAGCTGAATTGAAATCAACGCATCACTTTGCTAACTACTGGCTGCAAAATATTGTTAGTAGTTTTTTTGGAAATAGCTAATCGCGTTACCAAAATGCACATTAAGTCAGAGAAAAGAAGATATAAAAGGAATCAATACACTGGATTAAAACAGAGAATTTAATCAAGCTCAATAATAGGCTTAACCATCGTCTGATAAGTAATCGTTATTATGTGCCAATGAAAAATGATGTTTATATCTGCCAAAATAGTTATCTTGCCATAATAGTTTTTGCATTATCTTAATACTGAAAGATTACCATTTTAATAACACAAATTTTCTTTCTGTACAATTTCTTTCTTTAATTTTAATTCGATTTGAAACATTATTCGTAATAATATTTTTAAATGCTATGATGGAATTAAAATACATCCATCAAAATATTCAATCGCATATTTTAGCGAATTTTTACCACCATAGAAGGATTTTTATTCCCACTTTTATTTCGTAATGTGAACACCTTTTAATTTGCAGTAAATTGATTCAATTGAATTCACGTTTTTCAGATTGTTATTATGAAGGCGAAATGTTTTTTTAAATGTATTTCATTTTAATCTTTTAGGAGTCTAAAATGTCAATAACCTGGACTAACAAACTGATCGTTAAAGGTAAACAGTAAAACTATAAAGTCGGTTGACTCATTCGGAATCCTTTGCTATTGGCAACACACTATAAACATTGATAGCAAGAAAATTATTAGAATATATAAGCGTATAGATAATATGGGATTTATGTAGTTTAATGTTTAGAGATCTGTGCTCTGGTCTGGAAAAAAAGATTCAAGAAAGAGTCCCATTAACTAAACGTTATTTATATATTTATTTTAGATATAATCAGACGAGAACATAGATAAAATAATTGATCCGACATCGACGACGACAAAAGAAAAGTCAATATCGAGATACAAAATTTAGAAAGAAGAATTTTTATATAAATTTGTATTTTTTTATTTATATAAACATTTCCATTTACGTAGATAATAGAGGATTCAAGCAATTTAATATTTAGATATCTGTATGTTGATCTAGATAAAAAGGAGTCCAAGGGAGTTTGTCATTAAATAGATTTTATTTATTTATTTATCTTATTATAATCAGACGAGAACAAAGATAAAATAATTTATCCAACATCGACGAGAAGAAAAATCAATATCAAGATACAAAATTTAGAAAGAATATTTTAATACATTTATATTACTTTATTTATATAATCATTCCCATTTGTATAGATAATATTTAATTCAAGTCGTAATTATTAACTAAATTTTATTTATTTAGTTATCTTAGATATAATCAGATGAGAACAAAGATAAAATTATTTTATCCAACATCGACGAAAGACAAAAGAAAAGTCAATATCGAGATACAAAATTTAAAAAAGAAGAATGTTTATATAAATTTATTTTATTTTATTTATATAGGATTTTTTAATTTCTAAAACAAGAGCAAAAGTGCAAGAGTTAATCATGCTGTAGCTGAGAACATATGAGAAGTTAGTTTTAAATAAAGAGCACAAAAATAAAAATAATAAGCTTTTGTTATTTCTATCTAACTTAATTATAAAATTTAAAGTATTAAAAAGTTTATTTATTTTATTTTATTTTAATAAAAACTGAGAATAAATCTGCAAGCATACAACATTTGATACATTATGGCACATAAGATATTAACTAATACGTGATTTATGATGATACATAAGATATTAACTAATGCGTGATATATGATAGTACATAAGATATAAACTAATACGTGATATATGATAGTACATAAGATATTACCTAATACTAGCATTCACTAAAAGCAATAGTCAACAGACCAACCCCTGACGTTGTAATGTATCCAAAGTCTAGACAGATTTGAAGAACTAAAGATCTAGAATCATGTCATTCATGGTAAGTGAATCAAGTTAAATTTAAGAAGGGATTAACTACTCGACCCAAAAATATTTAATAACTGTTATCAAGTTTAATGGCTCATATTGGAATATTTTAGTAGAATGAAAGACCAGAGCAAACATTCTCAAATTAGTCATTAACACTTTAGAAATGTAATAAAATAATTTCTCATCTTTTTAAAATCGTATTTTCTCGAAATACTCATCTGAACATATAATCATTAAATTTAATAGCTGATTTAAGTGCAATTCCATAAAAATAAGTTTTATTAAAATAAAATTACTCTGATGGAACAACTAAATTTCTTCTCTAGTAAAAATTGTACATTCGGAGTTACCCTTTTCCTAAACACGGCAATATTGATTGATAAAGTCAACTAAATGGACTTTGAATTTGACTAATATGCGCTTGAAGTCATTTTTTATTTACGCCATTCAATAGTTAGAATTAATGGAAAAAATAATCTAATTTCCTTGAATAGTATTGATTCAAGTTTAATATAAGGCTGTTGGAAAAAATTTAGAGGCAAGTTTCAATGTGTTCAGCAATAAAGGAGGAGCCGCTAAATAAAAGAAAAATGAATAATTATGAAACAATTTTAACTTTAGGAATGATATTTGTGTACTTTCACTTTGTAAAAGAAAAACATGGTTGATTTATAAGTTTGTTATTCACGATATTTCATTGCTGTTTTCATTTTCTGTGTTGATATTGACATTTATTTACTCCACTTTCAAACTTATGCAATTTATTCGGGGACTTTTGAAAAATAAAAGAGGGATGCTCGCACAGCAAGATGGACGAAATTAGACAGAAAGCCCTAGGGCAGAAATGCTGCCATATTTGTAGAAAAACGAAAAAATTTTCGAAACAAACTGCCGTACAAACTAAAGGTAAAATCTGCGAATACGAACAGAAAAAAAAAATAAGGAACGAGGCCCACTGAAAAGAAACAAGTATTTATTTTGAAACTGCTACTGTTGATCTATTAGTTTCAAAATCTGAAAGAATTTTGGTGCAATGCCAAACAAACCAAATTACACTTGTTTACCTCTCCCTTTTATCGAGTTATCGTGTACTTGTTCATTCAGTTAAAATGATAGATATGTATTCTATTTCGGCGGTTTTGATTCGAAATTTGATACATATATGTAATTTTTATATTAAGATATCCTTTCAAGCTTCAGCAACCTCGATCTTCACAGTTGTCTATTATGGTGCTCACATGTACTCGGAAGGACAGACAGTTCCTTCGCTGATGGATTGTTCCCAAGATTCGGTACGTATTTACAGTTTCAATTCTAAAACCATATTCTAAATTTCATAACTTCGATCAGGATTATTCTTGGGTTATCATGCTCGCAAACATGCAAATGAACAGAGAGACATAAAGGAAAAAAATCGGAAATACATTTTTTAGACTAAGTGAGTTTTAAAAACTAGGAGACTTATGAAAATCTCTGAATTAAGATTTGTATACTTCGCAGGTATACTTGTATAATTTGTACACTTCGTATTGTACACTTTGTATAGTATACTTTGTATACTTCATATTTATATGCTTGTATACTTTGTATATTTCGTATTTGTTTACTTGTATACTTTGTATACTTCGTAAGGGAAAGAGAGAAACTGAAGCAACCGATATATGGCGTAACGCCATTTAGATGGTAGAAATATTCGAAATTAATTAATTGGCTTCCCCGAATTTCCAGATCACAACATCAGGTGCAATATCTTACTTTAGGTCGCATGCATTGAAATATCATCGGCAGAATAAGTATTTGAACACGAAACATTCGCTACCCAAAGCGCAGTACATGTTTTCGACCGGTTATTTCAAACGATTCTGTTTATTTTAACAGTGTTTGATGAATTTAGAATTAAACATTGTTAATTAATCGAACTTTCGATTTCTTCTGAAGTACTTTTGAATAAAAATAAAACAGAATAATTGAAATTAAAATTTCTAATCTGCATTTCGTTACTCTAACTGGCATAGAAAATTCACGTCTTTGCGTTGCCCAAATGGCGTTGAAAATTTAAGCATGCATACGGTTTAATGGCATTTTACATTGTGATTAGACCGTTATTCTCACATATACACATCAAAATAAAAAAGCTAGCGTGTATATAAAAAAAGGTACATTTAAATGTCATATTAAGCAAAATGCAGTAAATTAGTACTGTCTCTCAGGTTTGTTGATTAAATAATTGCAAAAAATGCTAGACCTCAATATTCTATAAACGAATTTGAAAAAAATAAATCTCGAAAAGATTAAAGAAAAATGCTCTAAAATAATTTGAGCATGTTGAAATACATGGCACTTACAAATCAACTGAATGCACAAATTAGATACCTGAATATACCAATAAAAAAGTCGTAAAGTCTCTAGGCACACCAAGTTTAGAAAGCTACCTGAAGGCAGCTGTCTATTTTGCTTATTTGATGATCCCTAATCAAAATTATCATATTCTTTTATAATGCAATGAACAAACAGATTTCGAGTACATTGTTAAATCACATAAGATAACGGACGCAAGAAAAATGTGCTTTCGTGGAAACCTCCTGATAAGGAAAACAATTATTGCCTGCCTCTAGGCAAGGATTTCTATTCAATCTCAAATAATGAAACAAAATCTTTAATGAATTAATGAATGCGAGAAAGTGCTGCATGTCTTGCATTAAAAGCAAAAACATCTGTCGGAATACTTAATAGCACATTATAACGCTTAGAATTTTTACTGATTTTTGTCACGCTAGAAACTCAGTGATGCGGCAATTTTGTTTCCGAAACCAGCGGGGGGGGGAAATCTTGCTCCCAATTACGAAAAGTTGTTTTCTTTCCTGATTAGATCACTTGTTTATTTACTTGTAAATTATTATACTACACGAAAATTCAAATTTATTCATTAATTGCTATGTAATTAATGAATGTTTCATTAATTTGAAAACAGGGTGCTTAACGCGGGAAATATATTATCAATAGACGCTTTTTTTATTTATACGTGAGTGTGCATAAACAAATATCTGATAAAATTGGAAGTACTATGCAGGCAGAATTAATAAGTGAGAGGAATGGTACGTCCTCAAAATGAAATATGGTAGTAATAGTTTTAATAGTAAATTAGAAACACATGTACACAGATTAAATTCAATAATTTATGAGGGTAACTTTTTTCTTGACGCATGCATTTATTCTCATAAACTATCATAATTTATTGTGTTCACTGTTTCGTGAACTATGTAAATGATGCTGTCAAACGCCAATTTATGTGAATTTTTTTATCTATAAATTCTTTTATAAAACAAATTTATTGCTTTATAAATCGGATTTTAGAAAAATGAGTATATAATCTTTAATCCTCGATATATGTCATTAACTCCATCTTTATGCAATGATAATGCTTATGGAGAATTATAACTACTGCTGTAAAAAATTGAATCCTATTACTTTGTATTTATCCGAAAGTTTAAGTTATGACCAGGGCCCGGGTTAGCCTTGTTGGGGTCCGCAGCAAAAACATTTTTTGGGCCCTTCTCCTTTACTACTTTAGTAATGGAGAACGTTCATTTAAAAAGGGCACATAAAATAAGATTTATATTTAATTTGGGGGCCCTGACATATGTGGGGGCCCGGGGCAGCTGCCCCGTATACCCTTGCCTTAGTCAGGCCCTGGTTTTGACGCCATTTTTAAGTAAACTTCTTATTTCATGGTTTATATTTATCTAAAAAATTTATTAATGTCAAAAGGGCATATATGAATGATATTCATTTAATGGGAATTGAAGTAAAATTTTTAAAGTAAAATAATTTTTTTCAAATGCTCAAAGTTTTCAAAAAGTAGTTTTTCAAAAAAGTAAAGTTGTTGTTGTTACTAATGGCACTTGCCATGGACAAGTGCACTGACGGTCATCAGCGATTTTAAGCCGAATGAGTACCTCTTGTTTTTAAAGTAGCGCCAACTAGGGCTAAGAGCACGACTTAGCTACACATTCATCACAGTCGCTTGTGCAGCCCCTTTTTACGGGGGGACATTCATACACCTTACAGATAAAATACAGATGATCAACCAGGCCCGAACCCAGGACACCCAGCTCTCGGGGGAAGACGCGCTACCCCTTATGACAGGTCACCGACAAAAAGTAGAGTCCTCAGGGAAAGATTGCATTGGTATAATATTGGTCGTAGATTTGTCAGTGACTTAAATTTCCAATTCCTGATGAAGTCGATAAAAGGCGATTGGTTTGCGTCTATCAGCCATCCGTCGTTCAAGAAATTAGTTCAGGGTAAAGTTTACAGTCAAGTCTTTTCTTAACTGTTCTAACTTATTTTTTCTCTTCTGTCGAGAAATGAGAATTGTTTGAATACTCAACTTGCAGTAGAGAAAACAACTAACAGATGGTTAATTTCATTTGTTTCTCTGATTGATAATTATTTACCCGAGTTCCACTGAAAAGCATTTCTATTCTATTGGAGGTCAAAAAAGAAAGCATGGAATTTCATCTTAGAAGCTACTTTGAATTGGGTTTTAAATTGAAGGCTGCAATTGAAGTGAAATTCACCATTATGATGTCAAACCATGTCATAATATTGTTCAATGTCTGGATTAGGTTTGAGCTAATCCAGAAAATCATTTGATTTAAATCATCAAATGCACTGACAAGAAAATATATATATATTTATAGGGCAGAAAGATAAAAACTAAATGTTTGAAAAAACTGAAGCAGATGCATGTTGTAGATCTATGGATAGTAGCTATTATCATGAAAATTCAAACTGCTAAAAACCGAACAATTCAGCTGATGTCTCTTTTCTGTTTTCACCATTTTAAAAAGCATTTTTAATAAATATGAGTGTTTAATTGAAAATTTCTAAGTCTTGGTATAGTTTTAGAATGGACATAAGCAATGTTAGCATGAGATTTACTATTTTTATTCCCTTTCAAACAAATAAAAATAGATAAATTGCTTGACGAATCTTGCGTGACCTTGCCAAAATTCTGATCTTTATGTTTAAAAAATCAGAGAATTTTGATCTGTGTACTTTGAATGATTTACAGGCACTCCCAGGATCAAACAGCTCCTTACATTACAGAAGAAATCTTTAAGATTATCAAGTTAAGATGATAAATAGTAAGCTTATTTAAGATTTCTGACATCTTTTATTTAGAAGAAAAGTCTTTAAAATAGTTTTGATGAAATCCACCTGCAAAACAGTTACGATATGGAATTTCATTTGAATTTTTTGATAATTTATTGATAAACCTCGTATCAATCTTTGAAATTTATTTTTCAGTTTATTTATTGAATATTTGGGTATTTTTTAGGGGTTTTGATTTGACAAATGTATAAATATTTTTTCTACATGCAATAATTCATATACATTTTTGTTAATATCTATATACTTGTATTACCTGATCTGGAGAATAATAAAAAAATAGCTTAGTCAATAGTTTAGTTAAGGGGAATTATAAAATTTTAATTTACTTAAATTACTTTTCAAGTCTTTTAATCTTTTTAATATCTGCAGAACTTTTTTTAAAATACGAAATACAATCGTCAGGAAATTTCATGGTGTTTTGATCAAATCAGCATAGAATATTTAATTTTTTTTTTAAAAAATATTTGTTAAAATTTAGTTATTGGAAAAAGTATTTCCTGTTATCATCTCCTCACTGACTTACCATTCTGATCGTGCATTCGCAATCTTGTAATCTTTCGGGAATCAATACTGTCGTAGAATCTCATTTTTATTTATGAGGCTGTATTCACAGAAACTACTTTTTGATCTCTTGGATTATTTTCGTCAATTTTTTTATGGATACCATTATTATTTGCATAAAATTCGATTAATCAAATGCAAAAATTAAGAAAATGTGTTTTGTATAATGGATGCCTCATAATGTGATCGTAATTAAAATCATAATTCTCTTTATATTATCATAATCTTTTGACCTTGAACCGATATAGCCAAATGTATACAAAAACATTCGTTTAATGCGATAAATAAATAATTTATTGTTATTAGTTTAAAAGAAATTAAACGATCCTTTAATTTTTAATCAGACTCACCGAATAATATTTGTAGAATTAGTTGCCCTTCCCCCTTTATATTGCATTGTATACTGAGAAGAATCACCCTTATATGACAGTAGCTATGAAGGCTGCAACAATTACTATTTCCTTTAATGTTAATACTGGGTCTCATTTTTTTCCCAAATTTTGAATTATAGCCAAAGACAAATTCTTCAGGCAATTTTCTAGTACATTTTCTTGCATTATGAATAATAAAATATACCATCATAAATTTATTTGTGCATTTTTGGGGGAGTGATTGGAGTGCATTGTCCTATTTTACATGGATTCTTACGGGCAATAAGGTTTCGTTTAACGAATGTCTCGCTTTGCGAGCAAGATTCAGGAATGGATTATATTCGTTCAGCTAGTTTCCGTTACAGTTGAATTTCCAAATTCAGGTATTAATTGGTTCATATTATCAAAATTCTTAAGTGCAGAAATAATTACATTAAAAGTCATTTATTATAAATTTGTTTTAAATTAAAATTTCAGATCTAAAAATAATAATTTTACATGGATTCTTTCGGGAAAAAATGTTTCGTTTAACGAATGTCTCGCTTTACGAGCAAGATTCAGGAATGGATTTTGCTTGTTCAGCTAGGTTCCGTAATGATTAAATTTCCTAATTCAGTTATGAATTGGTTCTGGTTATCAAAATTCTTACGTACCGAAGTAATCACATTAAGAGATCTTTGCTATAAATTGGTTTTAAATTCAAATTTTAGAACTGAAAATAAAATTATCAAAATAAGTTAGTATTTGATGATGAGCTTATATTTTAAAATATTCCAGAATAATAAAGGGAAAATATTCTCTTCAAATAGAGAGTTAAAAAGCTGATTCTGCCATGAAAATTAAGTGTCCAAAGAAATCTTTATCTGAAATTTAAAATTCTGTTTCTTGCAATCCCATTCCAGCTTGTAAAATGAACGAACCATGCTGTAAATCAACAAAGGCAAAATTTTAAGATACAAAATGAATCTAGGAAACATAATCCACGAAAATCGGAATTTCATATCTTCATAAGTTAAAATATTCGGTTGTTACTTTTAACATTCAAATGGAAATAAAATAAAATCTTATGTCTAACATTTTCGAAGAGAGCTAGGTTTTCCCCCTTCTATTTAAAACAGGAATAATTTATTGATTTTTGAGCTTGAATATCGATTGCATTTATCACTATATCTAATCTAGAAATGTAAATAAAATGAATTAGTTATTCTAGCGAAACACATATAAATCGCCGAAATTATTGGCGGTAAATAACGGATGAAATAATTTGAGATTTACTGCTTGAAAACCGTAAAGGCGTCTCCGACTGTTTGTATTATATAAGCAATTAAGAAGTGTCTGAACGGTTTGTGTGAACTATGTCCTCCGTCATTTTTTTCTCTTACGCCTGTTAAAGAGAACTTTTCGTGACACTTACCCTTTATTACCCTTCTCTAGTCAGAGCTGCCAGCTGTGAAGATAAACAGGAACGGATTCTGCTCTTAAATCAGGATACGACTCAAAACTCGTGACTCAAGCTTTTAAGGGGACTAAATGAGTTATGACTCGGAGAGTTTATTTTCTTGATTAAGGATAGTAAAACTCTTCCTAGTTTCTGGACTTGTTTTTCATAGTTACGGAGGGAAATTTCTCATTTTTGATAGGTTATGAGAAACATAAGTTAACTGTATGTGCATGATATTGAGTTTTAAAAACATTCGGGGTAAAATGTTCGTTCATTTATGTTTTTATATTAAGATTTAAAAGAAAAAGAAAAGAAAAGAAAAATATGTGTGTTTTTGTTCTTGATTAGGTATAATAATACTCTTACGAGTTCCAGTTATGCACTTTATGCAGTTAAAAAGAAACTTATCATAACAAAGCAACGTTCATTGCGTGCAAATGATTGTATACATTCAAGAGGTTAGCACCACTTTCATTTTTATATGAATACTAAAAAAAGAAGAAGAAATTACGAAACTATTTCTTGAAAGTCTAGAAATTGCTTTCTTAATGAATAACTGCAACACTGTTCCAAGTTTCTGGAAGTGTTTTCGTAGTTGCTTAAGGAAAATTATCATACAGATAAGGTTACTTGAAATAAAAACTAAATAAATGTACATATTCAGATAAGTTGAGTAATTTCTTTTTTTTCTTTTCTCTTTTTTTGTATAAATTTGAAAAAAAAAAAGAAAAAAAATTTGCGAAATAATCTGGAATTTATACTACTACTTCAACCCAGTAAGGCTCTTCTGATCTTCTGTATGTGTTTTTCATAATTAATGATGGACATTTGAAGCATTTTATTTTATTATTGCACATTAAATATACCTTTACAAAAAAATCTTTGAGTAGAATTTTTATCATTTGTGTTCTTATACAAAAAAAAAAAAGAAGAAGAAGAAGAAAGAAAAGAAAATTACCTGGAAAGTACTAATGCAAAACTTTAGAGAGAGACATTTTAATCAGAATTTTATTTTCCAGCAGATTTTCCTTAAAAAAATCTTTGCTAAAGCAATAATCTTAAGTATAATCTATTCCCACAAATAATGCAAATTCAATAACCATTATGTAGATTTAAAGAAAAGGAGGAAAAAACTACATGAAACAAGAATTTTGATCAATACTTTTGAGAAAACTTCAATCACTTGCCTTAAATAACCTTAATTATAATTAAATGATAGTTAAGGAATTTTGTACCTTTTTGTGCATTTATGAAAAAAAAAAGTCTCTAAATTTCAATATTGTCATCTCCTTTCACAATGCGTTTACTTTATAATGCATTGGCTCTTGTTTTTACAGATGAACTCTGTTCTGAAGTAAGATGGAGAGAATTTCAATCCAGATAAAAAAAAAAATAAATACATATCATTAAGAATTACAGTTGTATTTTTCATTATTTTATAAAATACAAATAATTGGGGTATAGAGGTTTTTAAACGGTTTTTCGATACGAACAGTATTCTGGTCAAGAGAAATGCAATGGATCTTTTTTCTTTCAAATACTTAAATATCTGCAAACTTAAGCGTTCAATAAATTCTGGCTAATTTGAAACTCCCCAATAAAATGTGTGGAATTTCCAATTTAATTAAATATTCATATATTTAACATTAACGGAAGATTCATTTTCATTTTTATATATAGTTTTAATGAAGCGACAAAACTTTTCCTGAAAATATCGCTTCTGCGTTTCGTATGCTATACATTTCGATATTTTTCGATTTATCTATCAAAATTCTTCAAAATTTCAGAATCCAATATCCGAAACTCATATCTTTTTTGAAGAGGTTTACATCATCACTGATTATTATTAAGGTTTATGATTAATTAAGGGAGCAAATTTATCAAGTTATTGCTATAGAAAATGTTTCTTGGAGATTTATAGCATAATCCATCAGATAAAGAAAGTTTGACAAAAATAAATTGAATTGCTATTTTTCATTTTAAAAAACCCTGGCTTTTATTTCATTACAATGGTAAATTATTTAAAAGCACAGCAAACTTATTCTTTTGATAAATTCAGATGCTTACAGATCTAATATTGACTTTAATATAATAAAATATTGACTTTAATGGCTTAGTTGCAACATATGCTATGTTTTCATTCTTGATCTTAAAAATAAATGTGATTTAAAAAAATGATATATTTTCTGTTAATAATTTTTTAAATTTAATTCGAATGACTATTTTCGAGATTACTGAATTTAACTTTTTTTTTCACTTCAATTTTTTAGGCTTTTCATTTTATTAAAAATTTGTTGAATTATACTCTAGACATCATTCAATGCAATAAAGGTTAATGCTATCATTCCCTTCATTTCATTAAAATTCTCTGATGCCGAAATGATGTCTTAAAATGCATACAAAAATATTCGTTTAATGCGATCCCTGCACTGCTTAATATTATCACTTTTGAAGTAAAGAACTAATCTATCTATCACATTCAACATCGCTAATGATTGCCATTCATGAAATATCTCTCGCCACCTGTAAAGAAACATCTGGTAGTCATTTTCTCCATGGGTTCATATTTAAAAAAATCTGGATTAGAGAACTCAAGATTGATTTAAAAGGACAACTAGGCTACCAGATATAAGAAATAAAATCTGAAGAGCCATAAACCATACTGTCTGTGATTGAATTCCAAAAGCAAAACCGTTATTTAAAAAAGGAATGATTTGGGTATTAAAAGAAACTGAAATTCTTAATGTGTC
The DNA here is from genome assembly GCA_026289955.1 of Argiope argentata. Classification (NCBI taxonomy): domain Eukaryota; kingdom Metazoa; phylum Arthropoda; class Arachnida; order Araneae; family Araneidae; genus Argiope; species Argiope argentata. The sequence continues at coordinate 107,685 of JAOUZG010020818.1, forward strand.
TGTAGTTTACACAAAAAAATCCCCACTATTTTTCTAAAAATTTCATATTTTTTTCGTAAAATTATTTAACTCTTTATTAGCAATACCAAGCAATAAAGGTTGATTCTGACGAAGACGAATATGTTGAGGAAAACTCTCTAACGAACGTTAAAATGTTTCGAAATCTTCATATTTAGAAACGAGTCGTGCAACATCGTTCAGCAAATTTTAATAAAAAATAATATTACAAACATTATATATCTATATCTATTATGTTATCAAAATACTGAAGCGCCGAAATAATGACATTAAGTGTCAATTATTGCGCTGAGCTAATGTGGTATGAAGTTGTCTATAAATGAAAGTAATCTCTTTTGGCCAACAAATCTAACGCTATGAAAAATTTTGTACTAAAATTTATTTATTGTTTTTGTAAATTTTATTTTATTATCTATTAGTGGTTATATACAAATCAATAAGAGAACTGAGCATGTGAGTAAAACATTTTGTAAAGAAAGGTTGTTTTTTATAAAAAGAAGATTATCAAAATTTGCGTGCGTTTTTCTTTCAATTTTTTCTTATACTTGCACAATAGGGAGTATTTTGTGTCTATCTTTAATATAATAAAGAGAATTAAGTATATATTTATGAACAATACATTCCTTCGGTGATCGATCTAGTCCCTATTTGGCTTAAAAAGCATTTACCAAACTTCATTCGTCTAGCTCGTTATAATTTTGAGTTATCGTACTCACATTCTCAACAATATTGACAAACATTGGGCCCTTTTACAGATTTAGTCCAAAATTTGATATAAATCTCAACCTGTTGCACAACATTGTGCATTATAATGTCCAATATTCAACAATATCATACAACATTGAAAATATTGTTTAGTATCATACAATATTGTAAAATATATTTTTGCTACTAGAGTATGATTTAAAGATTACAAAACAAATTTCATTTGTCTAATTCATTTATCTTTGTATTGTTTGAGGGTCGCAGAAAATTGTGATGATATGAAGTCCAATTTATTATGTCTTCGAGAAATTGTGTCCGGATATACACTAACAAATAAACCGACATATGTTGCTTTGAAGGATTTAGTCTGAATTTCGATACTTCTAATTAAGATTTGTATAACGTCTAGAAACCAGATTTCACCCATTCATCCTTTTCTCCTTTTTAGTTGCATTATTTGCATGCAACTTATTGACAAATCTTATTTGACATAATCCAAAATAAGATTTTTTTAAATCAGATATATAAGTGTCAAAAGCGTAAAAATTCATCTAAGGAAGAATCTAGAAGTCTCCCCCACCCCCCTTTTTACCTTCTTCTTTTTCTTTCTCTTTTCTTTCTTTCTTTCTTTCTTTTCTTTTTTTTTTGCACTCTTCTTTTTTCTGACAAACACGATGGTTTTCTTCTTCTTCTTTTCGTCTATGCCCGTCCCGTTCTGGGGAAGTAGAAACCAAAATACTATTCATTATTTTTCTTTTTTTAGATTCTTGGATTCTTTAAAAAAATTCTTTTCAATATTTAGTTCAGCAGCAAAGTCTATAAGTCCGATCAAAACTTCGTTGAACGAGAGGCAAAAACATTTGCGCTCATCGATTCGTAGGCAAATGACGGTTATCGGCGTTTCGTGGCAACCTGCTCTCGAATCAGCGGTAAATAATGCATCCGCGTGAGTCGGTGGCAATGATGAACGACCTTTTAAGCGGGTCCCATCTTCGCTCTAATTTCATCTAACGTCCAATGGCCGATAAATAATTGATTAGCAAGGGAAACGCCTTGATGGAACGACGGCGTGTTCCGAACAGCCATCACTCGCGAGATAGATAGCTCAGGGAATTATTGCCTCGGAAAAAGAAACCCTGGCGTTTAGTTGGCACTTAGCGAAATTGGGTTGCGACGCGTACTTGCCTCATATAATGACCGACTTTAAACGGCTTCCACAATTTCATAATTGATAAACTACAGAATCCAGAGAGAGGGGGGGGGGGGAAGTAAACACAAGAAATTCAAATAAAACCAGTTTGGGGAACTGCCTAATCTGAGACAGCATGCAAGAAATGAAATGATAAGAACGGAAACGGTAGAGCTTGCTATGTCAAAAAAACCTAGAATTAACTATCTATTTTACGTCTGAATAGCAGTCAATATTTCGAATGATCTCTGAAGTATTTTGTGACAGCATTCAATAACATACATACAACAATACTTCTAAATTTGTAATTAAAATAGATTTTTTTTTAATTTGACAGCGAGTACACAAAATCTGATACGTGTTA
>JAOUZG010020818.1:130922-155494 GCA_026289955.1 Argiope argentata
ATATAAAGTCCATTCAATCCGAACCCGCTACGCTAAAAACGTAACAATATATATATATATATATAAACCCCGGAAGGGCACCTCCAAATGAGGATGAGATGGATCTGTAATGGTGGTTGGATCTCACCAACATGTAAGGTACACTAATATGTGGGCGTTAAGCTCCTCCTATTGATGACGGGATGTACTTCCTACGAGAAGGGTTGTGCCTTGGCTGGTGATGGCTCTTAGGACTGAACTAAAACCACAGTTCCCGCCTACTGCTTGTTGCGGTGATTCGGTCATTCAGTTTTATTGTTTATTTCGTGTGCCTTTGGGCGAGTCGGTGAGTCTGGTGTGACTTTCCAAAATATATACTCAATTTTCGCCACTGTACGGTTAAGCAAAGTACGAGACTTACATCATTTTGGAAATAAAAAAGAAGTATAAGTGAAACGTGTATGCTATCATAGCAACTAATTCGAGTATAAATTATTGAGTCAAATCCATCAACGAAAAGTCTGTTCTTCCATCCGTACGTGTATGTGAAAATAATAGCTAAAATTAGGAAGAGTTAGACAAAAAAAATTGTATGGTCTATCCTTCAAAACTATAGATTTACAAAATATTTTATAACAAAGATATTAAGAGGGAGATTTATTACTCAAAAATTCATACTCGGTACTATTCACAACACAAAGAAGCTAACAAAATGCGTTCTATGTTTTTAAAGTATATAAGAAATCGGAAAGAGGGACTTAGCATTTCCTTTTATTTCACTAAAATTCAATAGATCAAGAAATCCCTCTAAAATTTGCAATTCTTAAATACACACTAGTGTTTTATAAAATATTTTGGAAAAAAATAATATTCATTCACTCCAAAAAAGAAGCTCAAATTTTCATCATCAATAATTGAAAATCTTTTGGATCTCATGCGTAAAAAGTAAAAAGAATTGTGTAGAAAATAATTTGCATTCTACCAAGAAAATTGTAAAATTTTATGCTTTTCGCCTGAGGAATTTAATTCGGAATCATACAATAAAAATTGTGAGTTTTTTTTTTTTTTTTTTTTTTTTATTTAAGGAGAATGACTTCAGTAATATTAACATAGACAAAAATAATGTATTATAAACACATTCATCTGGTTAAAATGAGTGAGGATACTCTTCATGACGACACATCATAATCATGAAGCGACAAATTAGATTTTTTTTTCAAAAGCAAAAAGGCCCAAGGCTTATCAGGGAATCGATTCTGGAATTTCTTGAGTAATGAAGTGAATTACCATCTTTACATGTAGAGCATAGGCACCTCACTTTCTTAACAATAACAATCCTTTCAAAGCAATGATATTACTATACTGAATCTACAGAAGGAAACAGAAAATATATTTGTCTATATGTCTCTAGAACTTCTCCAAAACGGCGGACAGTAGCGACATGAAATTTACACTTGTTATTATGAGGTCTATATCTCCATCAGTGGTGTTATTTTGAACTTTCAAAATTAACTACGTTTAAAGATATTTAAACAAGAATGCTGTTGTTATTGTTACTTATGGCACTTGCCATGGACAAGCCCACTGCTGATACAGCAGTAGATTTAAGCCGAAAGGAGCGTCTCTTGTTTTTGAAGTAGCGCCTACTAGGGCCAAGAGTAGTACTTAGCCACACTCTCACCACATTTGTTTGCACAGCCCCTTTTCACAGGGGGGCACAGTCACACATCTCACAGCACAGAGAAGAACAATCATACCGGGACTCGAATCCGGAACTACCAGAACACAAAGAAGGCGCGCTACCTCTCTACCGGGAAAAAAGAATGTAAAAGAATTATTCGAAATTCCTAAATAAAAATCATTAGTTAAGTGATCTCATACGGCCAAATTAAATGATTATTTTCTAGTATGTTACCATTACGGTTGTAAAAACTGTGAGGGAAAGTAATAAAGCAAATATTTTAAAAATATTATATGCAGGATTTTCGACAAACTCACAGATGTACTAGTAGGTATCTCTAAATTCACCCACCGCAGAGCAGAAAGGCATGTAGCTAATACATGATGATGTCCCTGCTCATTGTTCTCCCGTGGTAAATAATTAAATAATTCAATAATGTCTATAGTTGCTCAGTATTGGAAGCGCCAGGCCTATTACTTTGCTACCACTTTCTTTAAAACCTTTCCATACGAATTTTTCCTATAAGGTTACCTTAAATATCTCGTTTGAGTTCCGTTTCTGGCATGGTTGTTCTTTATCTGTTCTATCTGTGATATGTTTGAATGTGCCACCCTGTAAAAAGACGCTGTACAAGCGAATGTTATGCGTGAATAGCTGTTCTGTATGGGATGTCTTTATGTAGTATTTCGTCTACTTCTGTAAGTCCCGTATGATACTTAGTGGTACACGGAGATTTCTAAATACTCAATTGTAAAGCAATACCTATGGAGACGTAATGGAGGATATCAGGGCAGATTGTCACTGGTGTGACAGACATCAAAAACATATTAAACATGTTTGAAAATCGTTTTTATTTGGCTGTAAACTGCAAAATAAAGTCATTGTACTTTTTATCCTTCCAGTTGAGTCTGTTTTTGCCGTTTTCACCCTTTGAGTGGAGTTCGTGACACTATATATAACTACAATTTCTATTACTTTTTAATCTTACTAACAACCTACTCAGCTTGTTATTCCATTAATACAGCTCCCTGTAAATCCAAAAAATAATGTATACATAATTGATAAAATTTGCACTAATTAATAAAGAATGAGTTTAAATTTATCCCAGATGAATCTGGGCAATAAATGGTGAAGCAAAAACTCGTTTATTTACCGAAAGAGTAAATCAAATATAAGGAAACTGTCCATTTTTACGATAGAACATGAGACTGCAAGTACAAAGGAATACCGCCGAAGGGACTTGTTTGATTGTGAATGAAGACAACAAAAGAAGAGAATACACCAAATAAAGGGTGCGACAAAAGTTCAATAGAATACAAATTTATAATATTACCACAATCCGTTGGCATGGATTATAGCATACGAACGCATAAAGCTTTAAGCGAGAAGTCCATCGGACAGTTGATATAAATACTCCAAAGGTTTGCTGTTTATACAACCTTCTGCATACTACAATCGTTTTCGCTGTGGTATGTACTACGTATAATGCTGTTATCCACGATTCTGGATTGTTGCATATTTGCCCACCAGATATGTTCTTTTCTTTTAATTAATTTACTGAAAAAAATCCCTATCTACCCTTCCCCGTTTTGCTCTTCCAATTGTTGTTGCTGTTAATAATGGCACTTGCCATGGACAAGCGCGTTGACGACCATCAGTGCTTTTAAACCGATTGAGCTTCTCCTGTTTTTCAGTACAGCCAACTAGGGCCAAGAGTACGATTTAGCTACTTCATGTGTGACATTCTTTTGCACAGCCCCTTTTTACAGGTGGGCACATTCACACCTCACAGGAGGGCACTTCACAGATAGAGCATAGAAGAACAACCATGCGTGAACCGGGACTGGAAGCCATGCCTGAATGGGAAAGATACTTTACCCCTAAGCCAAGACGCCGGCTCTTTAAATTCCATATTCTAGGACATAAATAGCTTGTTTTTGCATAATTGAACCACTTTAAAAATTTGTAAGTGACCTTAGGGAGCACCCTGTTTAAAAGGAGTATTGATTTTAAAAAATTAAGGAAGTTTGTTAAAGATTTTCGTTTATTCAAACGAACTCACATTTTATTTGTATGCATATAATAGGCAATTTGTTAAAGTTCATACCCTCTGAACAAAAAAAAAAAGTTTCCGGTTTTCTAGGAAACTTCAAATTGGTTTCCTATTCATATGCACGTAAGGAAAAAAATTCTATAATCGATAGCAATTATGAAAAAGCAATACAAGTCGCAAGATAAAAAATATCGAGCAATATCCATCCTATTCCATAGATAGGCTCGTTACCTATCTAACCGCGGCGTTTAAATATTCCACGCAACAAAGGTCGACATTGTCGGGAATAAACAAATTACGTGCCGGAAACTTAAGTGCTTCCATATTAGGCAGCTCCCACCCTTCATTTCCTTGTTAGCCGTTCGTGCACAGAAGCAATTACTCTCAATCGCTCCAAACTCCTTCCTGTTTGGTTTGCCATCGATCGCGACTCTCATCAAGTTAAACAGATACGTGATGTGAGGGCGCCTCTTACAATAAATCCCTGTGATTTTCGTGAATCGGGATCCGCCCTTTTTCTCCTCCTCCCCAAAGCACCTGCCATTGCTGCATCATCCGCATCCCTTCATCCCCCGCGCACGCGCAACATCAATGCGGCGCTCCAGCCTTCAGCAACGACTTCATCGAATTTTGCATTCGGCTGAAAGCCTTCGTGCCCCGGGGTGGTTCAAACCGAAGATAAGAATCTGAAACGATTTTCAAATGAGTTGCAAGAATAGAAAGAAGAACGAGTTTTAAGGAAGAGTTCAGAAAACATATTGGGAAGGAAGTGGGGTTAAATTAAAAACCTAAAATTCGACTTACAATTTCTCATGCCATACTGCAATATCCTCTTTCATATATCAAAAATCACACAAAGTAGAATATACGCACTTTTGAAACAACAAGTGGAACTACTTATGAAGTAAGGCATTTAGTGAAAATATACAATTAAATATCGCATAGACAAATTTCAGAGTATATGCAACTGATAAAAATAAATGTTTTTCATCAGTGAAATACCAAATCAAATCTCACATACATCATTTTGAAACATCAGCAGTGAAAATTGAGGGTTAAAACTATACAAATGCTAAAGCAATGCTAAAATCTACGAAAAGACTTAAGAGGAAGAAAACAAAAAGAAGTTTCAAAGAATATATTTTTTTCTTAGAGTTTCTTCTTCTCTGATTCTATAGACTTTTTTTTATGATAATATGTAAACTTAAAAATTGTCTTTCTGTTGACAGTTGTGCTGAGTTTTAAAAATTTTGAACTACACCATAGCACTAAAATTGCTTGAATATTATTTATTATACAGCTTGTTAGCAGTCTTTTATTAAGAAGCCACAGAAAATGCATCGGTTTTCAATAATGTATCGCATTTCCAGTAAATTTTTTCTCACAAAATATTATCAGCAATTCCTAAACGCTTATACAACTTTGAAACAATTTCTTGTACTCTTTCGACATAGATTGGTAACAAGCCACACTATAATTTTTTCATTTTTCAAATCCGAAAGACTTATTTCTAATTAAAAAATTTCTTTTCACTTTATAACATAATTTAGATTTCACTTGAGATGTTAATAGTTATTCACTAACAGAAACATTTTTTATACTTCTAACTCAATTAGATTAAATCTTATACAACGTAAGTTTTATAATAAATCTAACGAAATATCGTCAGAGAAATACCCTTGTGCCAAAAAATCCTAAACGAATCAAATATATAGAAATAAATATTACGACAACAATCAGAGCCAGAATACAGCTGATGTCAATGCTCTAATTTGTTAGGGAAATTGAAAACTTTCGAAGTTTTTCAATCAAAATACTGTCAAATAAAAATAATAAAAATAAGGAACCAAGTGTAAAATAGTTACAAGCATCCATATATTATTATACTTTACAAATCATATTTTAATATGAAGTTTTCGTCTCTCTTGGTGAAGAAATGATATTGAACAAATTACAAAACTTCCGACAGAAAACATAATGGCAAAAAAAAAAAAATCAAGTGATTAACAAATATTTTCTAACACAACCTGCACATTCGTATTTGTTTACGCATGCTGAATTATCTTCAATTTCATTTGTTTATTTATTCATTTGTTTATAGAAAATTAAATAAGGATAGTAACATTTAGAAGAACTTTTCGTAATTAAAAACACATACTGCGTAATTTAGAGATTCCTAAAATCAAGCATGAGTTCTAGAATTTAAGACTTTTAATATGCCTAATACCAAAAGTTGTAAATTAATTCGAATTGAAAATTAATTTCAAATGTCAAGTTCGTAATTAAATTTCTAACATTACTTAGTTATTTGTATAAATGCTGTCTGAATAATTACATTTTTTATGTGCCTTCATTTTTTTTTAATTTTTGAAATAAAACCCCCAAAGAGGATTTATATATATATGGATATTTATAATTTAATCTTACAGTTACTATCATATTGTAAATCGACCAAAACAGTTCAATACAAGGTTCGTTAAAATTTTCAACGTTTTTTATTTAAGCTAAAATCAATAAAATAAAACGAAAAAGATTGAATCTGATGAGCACTCGCTGAGGGAAGACTTTCTATAAGCATTCAGCCAAAAACAGGTCTATGAAAAATTTTGGCTTGATTTAAATGCCCGTTTAAAGCTTCATTTCCCTTTTGACAAATTATCTCTGAAACCAGAAAATAATTCTAGGATAAAAAATATTTTTAAAAGTTTTAAATATTGAAAAATAGAGTAAAACTACATTTAATTACTTTTCTTTTAAAAGCTTAATCAAGAAAGATAGCATAATTAATATTACTAAATTAATGGATTATTCCCTTTTTTTTTCTACATACATTATGTTTGTCACAGACTTATAAATCCAACTCACTTTCACTCACCATTCAATTTAGATTTCCCTCTCCCCTATAAAGCGAATAGCCTAAACCCAGCTAGGAATAAAGAAAGACTAATGAGATTAACTATTTAAGTTTGAAAGGAAACATTAAGAATTTAATGTTTCCTTTCAAACTTAATATTTGAAATTAAGAATTAATTAAGAAACTAAGAATTTGAAATTCTTAGATTTGGGTAATAATCCTTGAGCTTTTTCTTTGATTTAAATACACGCTGAAATAAACGCATTATTAAAATCTTTTATATTATTTGAAAGAGAATTTAATGCTTTACGAAATAGCTCTCTTCGATTTATTTAATTATTAACATATGTGTATGAGTATTTTTGACACCTTTTGCTCTCTTAGTTCAATCTTCTTTAATTTTTTATTTAAAACCGGAACTACTCGTGAGATTAAAGCTGTCTATGGAGAAAGAGCAATGTCAGAAATAATTATGCCCGCTTATTATAAATAGAAATAATTCAGAAATAAATTTCGCTTTTAAAAAATGATGATCTTTTAAATCAACTTCTCATTTAAATGATTAGGAGGGTTAAAAATAAATCTAAAAATTTTAAATACATTTTAAAACGCTCGTAAATTCTTCCTCAAATCAATAACTGTAGCATTATTATTTATTCTGCCCTTAGAATCATTAATTATTTACAAAATAGTCTTATGAAAATGCTTTGTAGTAATTCAAATGAAAATTTCTTTAAACTCTATACAGAGGAAATAAAGCTATTTTTAGGAAAATTTAGTTAGATTATGTTGATGAGGAGGTTAAAACTGGGTAATGGAAAATATTAAATGACTTTGAATAGTTGGGGACACAGAAGAAAATAATAGTACTTTATTATGTGTCAATTTGATCTAATGTATATCAGGTACCAGAGACTTCTGACTGTGCAAAAGAATATTAGAATAATCATTTATGATCATATTCAGGGCTTTGTTAAACCATCTAGGGCCCCCTTAGATAGTGTAATTGTTGAAACTATCTTTCCTCCTCTCTAACTTTCTATATCCAATATTTTTAATCGATTTTATTTCTCTAAATATGCAATCTTATGCAGCAAATTATGATAAACTGAAAGCATTTCATTTCAGATCTTTTTGAGGGAGTTAACTTCAGTGTTTCGCAAATAGGAAAATTCAACATTAAGAATACTCGTAAACAAAGCAGTTAAAAAGAAAATCTGTACACAGTATAAATACTATTTAATTATAAATTTGAGTATTTTTACATTATAAGTAGGAATTATATGTAACATTATATAAACACTTGTAAAGCTAATTCATTAGGAATACCAGAATAATTATTTCCATTATACGATATTTATTTTTAATTTGAATCAGTTCAAGAGCACTGTCCTTGTAGATGGAACAGAAACATAAAAATAATAAACTCAAAAAATATCACAAAAAAAGTATATCTAAATTTGGGGATTCCATATTGTTGCGGAACCCTAGTAAATTGTCTGATTCCCCTTTTTGATAATCCAACCCTGGACATGTCAATTTAACGGATGGGTTTGTTTGCAGTCAGAAATGTAAAATTTACTAATATGGAAATCTATTTGCCTTGGTTTTTTTTATTAATTTCCAGTTATCAATGCAAAGTCTGTGTAATACTTGTATCATAAACAGGATTTCGGCGAAATATCATTGGTAGAATGAGTCACGCAGAAAAATAAAGTAGAAATTATCTCCTATTTTTATTTATATCATTCTTCAAAATTAGTCATTTATGGTTGAAACAGAGAATTAATTTCTTCATTTTAAATTCATTATTGATTGCTTAATACATAAAATTAATGAAGATACATATCACTTTGAAGCAAAGCTAGGTAGGTATTTTTAAGACAGAATAAAAAAAGATCCTGAAAATCTAAGAAAATGTATAAATACTTTGATCTAAAGTAATCTGTAAAAATAAACTTCAAATATTGATAAAATTTCAATTTTGCTTTGAGCAAGATTTAATTAAATATCAAATCTATTTTTAATTTATAAATATATCAAATAGTGAAGTACGAAATTTTGTGTTTGATCCATTTCATTGTTTTCTAAACCCAGAAAATATGTGAAAAAACTAGACGTGAAACAGACTATAGACGTGAAACAAACTATATGTGAAAAAAACTGTCTTTTAAAAAAAAAGTTTCTGGAAAATGCATATGTTCAGGAAAATATATATGTAAAAATTTTAACTTATCCAAACTCTCAAAATTAATAATTTTCTAATTATTTGATCAAACGTTTCTTTAATTTCTGAGATGGATTGATTCCCCCCCCCTTCTGATAGTATAATTTCTGTAACTTTAACTATCCAATAGTAAGCTACAATATCACTGGAAAACACATACAATTAAAATAAACATTTAGCTAGATGTAGGCCAGATTCCTTTTTGAAACTAAGTGAGCTCTGAATTCCTGATCGCTGAAACGGTTTTTTTCCTGCTTTCCGTCTTGATGTAGTGAGAATTTTGTTCTCTGGTTATGTATTTACCAAAGAATTTTTAATAGACACTAATTCTTACTTAATCATGGAGAAAAGAATAAAGTTGTCATTTAAAGGACTTGTCGACTGCTCTGTTACCAAAAATATCACACACACAAACGCTTTTCAAAGAAACTCTTCCAGAAAAAAAAACTGTAGATGAGAAAAAAGAAAGCTATTTTGTATGCATCGAAAACGTTTTATGCACCCAATAGAAACCTCAAAATTGCTTCTACCAAGAAATCACGCGAAACTTTTGTGTGCGTGTGATTGATCCCAAAAGTGTGATTTATACAGAACGAAGTTTTTTTAAATAACATTTTCTAAATGCTTCCTTTATTTTTGTCTTTTTTTTTACTCAGACAGGAAAAGCTGCACTATGGAAAGAACATGCAATATATCAACTCGCCAATAAATAACAGAATGAATTTAACTGCTCGGTAGTAATTCTGACTATGATAAAGAAAAGAAAAGAAAAGAAAATCCCTCGGTGAAAGGAAGCTTAAAAGATATCTTTGATCAGAAAAGTCGACAGGTGCATTTTTTGTCGGTCAGATTGTCTTTTGTTTCAGAAATAATGGATGTTGGTGAAGAAAACTGGGAACTTGATTTAGTCATCCTTTATGTTCAGACTTTTTTTTATTTATCTTCAATCGTTCATAGTTATTTAGGGGTTCTTTTTTGCTTTAAGTTGATGACTCGAATGTAAATTTTAGATGTGACAATCTATCATTTTTCAAAACAATTCCTTGGCTTTAGTGATATTATCTTTTCTTGAAGTAGGAAGTTTCTTGAACTAACGACTTGCTTTTCGATCTCTTCGGTGTTTCTTCTTCCTGCAAAATTTTTTTGAATAAATTTATATGCATAGTGAAAAGTAAGATGGAAAATATTCACTATGGTAGAGAGAGATTTCTGCTCGAATTATGCTTACAAAATCAAGCAATAGCAATTTTTAAACTGCAAAGCTACGATAGGCCTGAAAATCTTTAATTTATGATCTTAAGATAATAATATTTAAAATTGCAGAAAATAGTCAAAACATTCTGCTTATAAAGAGTTATGTTTCTGCTTATAAGAGTTATGTTATGTTTTCGTTTTCAAATATTGCCAGTTGTTGGAACTTCTTAAAAATTCTCCAGTTCTCAGAATTCAGCTTTTCATTCAAAAGGAAGCTATTTTCTCAATAGAAACAAATATTTATTTAAAATATTAAAGGAAATTTTGTATTCATTTCAGTATGAAAAAGAAAAAGTAAAATACATATCGAATAAAAAATAATAAAAGTAAAATATATATCGGATAGTTGAATGCATTAGTGTTTGAAAATTTATTTTTGGATTCCTTATGAATCCGACTCTATTGCAATAACTATGAAAAGGTTAATCTCTTCAGAATCTCTATATTGTTGTTTCTGTGTACAGAGAAGTTAAAACAAATCAAAGCTATTTTGAGAACAGTTTATTCAGTTACATATTTTAATAAATACTTTTGATAAATTACAATGACAAATTTTTAATTGCTAACAGATGCTTTATTTAATCCAATTAAATATTCTTAAATAAATCATAATGACAAAAATATTAGAATGATAACTTTTTAACGAGTAATGGATATTTTATTGAGCAGTTTTGTATTTATAACGCTTGTCTGACAAATTTCTTGGAACTTTTAAAATACCTTTATTATCACAAATGTAAAAAAATCCAAGATTTTATATAGTAATTACATATGATCATATTAGTCAACACTGAATACGTTATTATTTCAGTCGAATTCGATTTTTATAGAATAGCTAGTGATTGATCAGATGCTAATATTTGCACACTTTTCAAGGATTGGTTTATTCTGAATTTAATGTAAAGGGATGAAATTGAAATCTTAATCTTCTTAGACGTTCTATGCTTAAGTACAGAAAAACTAGGATTTTAAAGGAAGAGCTGTAATTAAGTTAAAAATTTGAATGGAAATTTATATAAAAACACTCTTTCTTTGAGTTTATTACCCAAACAAAATTTTTATACCCTCAATGACTTTTAATTTTTACTGCGATAAAAGTAAACATCTAAAAATACTTAAACAATAAAATTTTTATACCCTCAATGAATTTTAATTTTTACTACGATAAAAGTAAACATCTAAAAATACTTAAACAGTTTTAATTACAATTTTATCGATCTGTTTTCGGTAAAAAATAGATTGTTCCGTAAATATTCTTATACTAAATTTAATTCACTAATTATTTAATACGCCACAAATTTACTGAGTAGAGGCCTTCTACATCACAAAATCTCAAATTACAAAGTGAATAAATCTAATATGAATCAAAAACTGGTAGTAAATTTTTTTTGCAAAAAAAAGTCTCAATTCAATTATATATCCCTTTGTAAAAGAAATTGATGGTAAAATAATTGCAAACTCTTTCACGTCTGAAAATAACTATCTTGTAATTTAATATTTTTTCATTCTTCTTCCTCTACATCAGCCAATTGAAGATAAAAAAAATTATATTGTGAGCCCATTTGCTAATTCTCACATTATTCCTAAAATATCTAGACCTCTTTTTGCGTGTAGGAAACCTGACTCCTCTATACTAGCTCGATAGCAATAGAATATTTATGCTCTTAGTCTGAAACAAGTCAGAAAGAGGACTGAAAAATCAATAAAGTAAAACAAAAACAAGGGTTCAACCTACAACAAATGCACCTCCGCTTTTCTTCGGAGGTGAGTTTACTGAGGCAGAATCTTCGATCGTCTTCTACGACTTTGAGCAAGGAAGAATGGTAAGAATTTGTTGTACGCAGTGGAGCCGCAAAACAGAGAATAAGAGGGGGCGGGGGTTCTGATTTTAACACTGAAATACAAAGCTTTAAAATCAGACGTTTGCTACTCTTGCATTTTTATTTAAATATTTATTAAATATTTAACAATCATTTAAATAAAAATGTTTAAGCGTAAATAAAATACGTTAAATGAACGTATGCAAGTTTCAAAGATTCTGCACTTATTTTTAAAGCCAAGAATAATGAAATTTTTGAGATTAGATAAATTAGTTTTTCACTACCGAAAATGAAACATATAATAGTATATATATGAACTAAGCGAAATCATAGTGATATGATTGTATACTTATAAATAAAGTGAAATTATGGTTATATAATAATATACTTATGAATTAAGTGAAATCATGGTAATTTATTTGATATCTTTTATAATTTAATTATTTACTGAATGAGAAGAAGGTAATTGGTGATTAGCAAAATTATTTATTTTTTCATGTCTCATCTCCTTTAGGTATGTTTGTTGTTTGTTACCTCCATGCGAGCCCTAAACATGGGAATGAAATTTCTATGTACCAAATTACCATAATATGTAAGTAACGAGTAATATGTACTATATTGCTAGACTATAACATAGGCATTTGGGAAGTATAAAAAACATATAAAAAATTGTTGAAATTCTATTTAAATATTTTATGTGATTAATTATATATTCGACAGGCCTTTAATTAAAATTAAGTTTTAATGCTTTTTTAAAAGTTTATTCTTAAATTTACATGATTTTGGTATAAATTACAAATATATTATATATCTGCTTTAGAAACAATAAGATGAAATATGGTACATATTACGTACAATTGTTAACAAATGTGTCGAAATTGTGCCGATGCCATTTACATAGACCATTGAATAATACATAAACTCTCCTTTCTTTTGATCTCTGTTTTTAAATAGAAATTTGTCACTTATAAAACTAACATTTATTATTATTTTGATATGTTCTATTTTTTATCATGACACATATATTTGAAAATTTATTTAAAAATCTAAAAGTATGAAAGTAGAAGGTATCTGTGTTCACAATAAAAGAAGTCTTTAATTTTAGACTGAAAACACCACTTCATTGAAAATCTCAAAAACTTTTATTCATAAAAAAAATTGATTATTTCCTTGGAAATCTACCGACTAATGTTCTTGCGATATATTTCTTGGAACATTTTAAGGCTGAAATAATTTAGAAAAATTAGTAT
Organism: Argiope argentata; assembly: GCA_026289955.1. Taxonomy (NCBI): domain Eukaryota; kingdom Metazoa; phylum Arthropoda; class Arachnida; order Araneae; family Araneidae; genus Argiope; species Argiope argentata. Next base: position 144,041 of record JAOUZG010020818.1, read on the forward strand.
TAATTTTTATTTGAATTACCTAATAATTAAGGGTGAACATAAAAGCTTTTGAGATGCATTTTAAAGAAATAATGTTAACAATAAGTTATTTCAAATTCTTTTTAACACTAAACTTTCTTATACTTAATATATACCTATTAATTCCATAACTGATGAAAGTCATTGGTTCGCTTCTCCCCCCCCCCAAAAAAAACCCCTTTTTCCCATGGTTGATGTGTCGAAGTAGTTTTTTTAGAAGAAATATTCAGCCATATTTTTTTAAGGTAATTCGTCAAAAATTCAGTTGGTGCTTTTCTATAAAGCTACCATGATCACATACAAACAAAAATGGTCAATCTCATGTTTCCAAATGTTGACCAAGACAGAGGAATCATGCTACAATCCAGTACCTTAATAAGTGGATAATCTTTATCATCACCTGTATTAGTAAATAACGGCAGATTTTGCGTCTTAATCTGAATAAACAAATGGAAATAAATAATGAAAATAATTTTTCTTTTTAATTTAAAAACTCATAGAGTGTCAAAAGCGATGAGATTATCTATAACATTTCTTTACAAAAGTTAACAATAGCTGACGGGGGATATATATTTATCTATTTAACCTTTCTGATATAGAAAAATATGCGTATTTGTCTGACGAGCATCATTATACTAATAATTAATACATTCATAATTTCATAGGAATTTTAGAAAAGCAAGAATTCAATCATGTAAGTATAGAATTGCTAAAATCATTAATAAAATTAGAAGTGGTATGGCTAAAATCAATATATTTTCAAAAAAAAACAGTTGAGTTAAAATTCTTTAGAGTTATTTTTGAAGACCTCTTGAGAGCTCACAACGGAAATCCGAAAGAACGTCTTTTATTCGTATCAGCAGGAATTAAAAGTGATTTCCCTTTTCTCCCCTTTCTTTTTAACAGAGACAAAAATAACTGAATTGGTGATGACGTCTTGAGAGGGAGGGAGAGGTGATTATTGAACTCAATGAGAAAGAGCTTATGAGTACGCATCGACAACACCATTTTTCTAAGATGATGAAAGGGATTGTCAAAATCAATGATATTAAATATCAGCCTGGAAAGTCATTGCATTGCTTCAGGGGATAAAAAAAGTATAAAAATGTCATAACAAAGAGATTTAACTTTTTACGATATTAATGCCAATAAAGAAAGCTCACTTTGAAATATTTCATGAAAAAATATTTTTAGGCTGTTACATACGATTTTTTATATTTCATTTATAGGAATTGATGTATGCTCATAATCTAGTCAGTTTAAGAGTAATTAGTAATGCGAAATGGCCATTTTGACAGATAATTTTTAACTTTTAATATATTTAATAAATTCTTTAGTAGTTTCCTAGAATATTTATGCCCCATAATGAAAACTAGATTTGTCAACTCGTCCATATTTACCAAACTGAGCGGTGCTCATTATGTAACATAACGTTCCATCATTACATCAGGGTAACATTGTTGCACCATATGCACTAAAAATAACAGTTTGGTTCTGTACGATACTAAGTGATTTTGCTAAGATTACATGTACGGATGGTAAAAAAAAATTGAGAAAAATTCTCTCAATTTATCGATAATTACTAGCCTGCGTGGTGCTCATTATGCAACATAACACCCCATCATCAAACCAGGGCAACTGTTATCTTTAGTGCACTATATGCACTAAAGATAACAGTTTCTTTCTGTACGATATTAAGTGGTTTTGCTAAGATTTCATGCATGGAAAAAATTGTGAAAATTCGGTTTTATTTTCGTATTAAAGGCTTAATACCTCCCCTTGGGATATAATGTATGAACAGAATTTGATAGCAGTACCCGAACAGAAATTTCGAGAAGGAAATGAAATGAAATTTAATGAAAAGAAACATGAAAGATATAACACAAGTATTTATAAAATTTGCGAAGTTGAAAAATTGCTTCGAACTATTTTTACAAGGTTTCATTTACTAAGGTTTTTAAATTTATTAATAAAAATAATTCAGTCCAAAAATCGCGATTACCTTTAAACATAGCAAGGCGCGATATCGACAGTTTCAAAAACAGTTATTTATTAAATCGGGCTAATCATGAATAAAGTATCCAATGCAATTGGGAAAGAAAAAAAAGTTTTATGTCTTGCAGTAGGGTAATACAGTGGAAAACTAGAGCTTGCATGTAGCAGCACTGTTTCATCGGCTAGAACTTTTTGTCATTTGCCGCCTCGACATCTCGTGCATAGCTGACTGGTTGCAGCAATTCAGGGAAAGACATGCAATCGTCTGTTAAAACATATGAGTGATTGAAAGATATGACAAAGGTTAAAAAAAAGAGTGCATAAAAAATTGCATCCTTCCAGATAACAAGAGATCCTGACAGTGTAATAAATCTTTTGTTGCTTCTAATTTCGTATAAATGACCGCCATATTTCAATGATTTAACGGCTTTAATTGTCAGCAATATATTGAAGGACTAACATAAAGACATATGTTAGTCCTTTAACATTTAATTCATCGGCTGACTCTCCGAACCGCCCGATGGCACATGGATAAAGAAAACTAAAAGACTGAAATCTGGCAACATCAACACTGGCGGGAACTTTCTCACTAATTTCACTTTCTCACTTTCACAAACTAAGGACCATCACTAGTCGTGGTACAACCCTTTCCTAAGGAAGTGCGTCCCGTCATCGGTGGGAGAAGGCAGATCCCCCACCTATTTGTGTACCCTGCAGGGTGGCGAGATCCAACCACCATACCGGAAGCCTTTTATCCTTTTTTCGAGGTGCCTCCGGGGGTGTAGTCTGCATGTAAATAATGAAATCTTCTTAACTGATCTGCCAATGATGAAAATAATTTCATAGATAGTTTCAAAAACATTTTCATTTCTTATTATTTATGCAACCATGTGACATATTGCAGAAAAAGAAGATTAGTGTAGCCTTCGGATATTTCAAAAGCTAGTATGTCGTCACTTTATGCTTTTTCTTCTGATTCTATATGAAGTAATACTAGTAATAGTTAATGTAATTAGAAACTATTACGTTGACACTTTTCGATGTCTACTGAATTAAAATTATTTGTTAAAAAAAACTCTTGCTGTCTGTGGTAAATTTTTAAGCTGAATTTTTCTTGTGGGGAAAGCAGTGTTGAATCCCTTCTTCTGAACAATATAGAATAGTGTTGTTGTTTTACTGGAATGGAAAAGAGAATATAAAAGTCATTTACAAACACTAAGAGGAGGCCAGAACCGCAGAAACAAATCAGTAGAATATGGAATTGGAAACTCAAAATGGGGAAGATGCATCCAACGGCATTGCCAGGAGTAGGTAAGGGGTTTCAACGGTCTAACGAACGCAAGTCTAAGGGACGCAATAGAGTTAAAACATTATTGTGTCAACTACTATTTCTATTTTCTAAAATTAAATATGATGAGAGGCATAAAAAATAATACCTTGTTATGGGCAACATTCTGACCACTTGCTGACCCACCAACGACTAAGGGGATCGAAAAGAATATTATATTTTCCGAATACAAATTACCTCCACAATATACATTTGGCTTTTTAGGAATAAATTAAATAAAAGAAAAAGTTACGCCAGATAAAATATATTGTAGACTGTATTTAAAAAATTACAATTTCATTATGCTCAGTTGTATGAATAATCATATTACAAGTCATATTCGGTATAACAGCCATAATGGCTTGTAGAACGCAATATCAAAAACAAGGAGTATTTAGAAAGTATTTAAAGGACTTAAGGGTCCAAAGCTGTACGAGCTTCACTTGTTGCTATTTATGCAGTTATGTTGTTATTCTATTGTCAATTCGTATTCCATTAATCAGTATTGTACACCTGATGTATCTTTTTTTCTTTATTTAATTCAGTAAAAAATAACCTCTTGAACATAGGATAAATTCTATGTGGTTTTGATCCTATGTTTTGTTGTCAAAATGACTTGTTTATCTGACACGTTTAAAGTTGAAAATGATATTTCAGGACATCCTGTATCTATAATATCTGCTCGCTGTTATGATAATTAAAAAAGCACCTCTACTCTTCTCAAGTAATGCAAAGGACTATATTAACCACTTCGCATACAATGACATGTCTGACCCGTGCATCGAATTACTGAATTTTTATTTTCAAGTCTGCAATTAAGCCACAGAATTAAGTATTTAAATACAAAAAAATCAATATGAAATGATTTGGTATCCCAAATGCCCCATTTATTATTTAAAAAAATCAAATTAACAATAAATTACCAAAATAGAATGAGTTCTCTAATTAGAAAGTTAAATAAATTCGTATGTCAAGTAACTAAAGTCATTGTTTTCTCCTTAAATATGAAAAGAGAAAAGCGGAAAAGAGCTAGCGGTAGTAGCGATAAACTTGCCAGATGACTTGGCATAAAATTGTATCCTTTTATAATTTTTCATATTTAAGATTATTTTAAAATAATGTGTGTTAAGCATCTGCTTATATTTAAGGCATCAAAAAATGAAGCAATGATTTCGAAAAATTTGTTTTATATTCAAGCAAAAGCAGGGAATTAAAAAAAAAAAAATAGGGGCAGGACAACGTTGAGAGGTCTCTTCAAAAATGAAATTCTACCCCTGATTTTTAAATGCGATTCCCCAAACAAGGTTGGAAAGTGGACCCTTTGCCCCTTGTCATCGGGATCTCCCGAATACAATGGGCTCAACGTTGTTGTAAGGTTGGCCGCATAACAACCCAGGCCTTCTGTCGAGTGGATGTTGCTCCATTGTGTAACCTCCCCGCGGGCGAGGGAGATGTAATCCCCGACTTTATGATCCACCAGTGAGCTCAATTGAAATAGGGATTAACATCTGGAGATGTTTAGCAGTGCTGTCACTGCTTTGACACCTAAACTGAGTGTTGAATAGATAACAATCGACCCAAGTTTTTTCTCTAGTTGAATTCATTCGGCCCTGTTTAATCGATTACTAACACTTAATCGGTTTTTGATTATTTGGTATTTGTTATAATTATAAAACGCTAAACTTGTATTATTTACTAAAATAATTTTATGTTAATTTTGGCAAGTTTAACATCGCTTGTAAATCATTACTTGAGAAAAGAAATTTAAAGAGTAAAGATACTCGTATCCTGCTTTTTAAGATATATTTGAAGATTGGATTTATTAGGTGGAAAGAATACAACTTATTTTAAGACTATTTTTAAATCTTGAATTCCCAAATGAAGTTTTTTCATTAATGATTAATGAATATGTGAAACTCTTTATGAAGTGTTTTTATCTAGTGTATAATGAATACTTATTCTATTATTGTTTGCCCTTGAAACTGCAGCTATTTTTGCATATTTTGCTCTGCTGTATATTTGTAGGTGTATATACAATTTATTTTTAGAAAAATTAGGAATTTTGCATCAGGGGATAAAACATTGAAAGTTGACCTTGAAAACAGTTTACACAATAAAACTTGCTTACACTTTATCTTTTTGACACTAGGTGCAAACCAAAAAAGGAGAAAAAAGTTTTTGAATGACAGGCATTTTTTCCTCTTATTTCGACCCTCTGTTTCTATTTATTTTTGAACTGAAAACTTTATTTCTCTTTTTCATACCGCAGAGGCGGAAAGAAAGCGGATTTAGGCAAACGAGGGGTAAATTAGAGATCTTATTCGCTAAGAACTCAATTCTTTCAACCTTTATTTGAATCCACATTATTTTTTAGTTTGGTTAATTTAAATAAATGTTTAGCTTCAAAGCTAAACAAAGACTATTTAAAGATAGAATTCGTTATAGTGAATAATGGTCAGATTAACAGAATGTCACTTCCTTCCTATTTTTCTTGTTCCACTAATGTGAAAGTACTTTGTCCTTCATAAGAGGTTTAATGTGTTAGGGTCCCTACAGGGCCCGACTTAGCCTAGTTGGGCAATTCTTTGTCCTCCCCTCTACTTTATTGTTTTAGTAATTAAGAACATTCATAAAAGAAGGGGACGTAAAACAAAATTTCTATTCGATTTGGGGGCCCTTCACCTATTAGGGGCCCCAGGGCAACTGTCCTATATGACCCTGCCTTAGCTAGGCCTTGGATCCATATAAATTTTGAATATTCAGTAGGCCACAGAAGTAGCGCGTCTTCCCCGTAATCTGGGCGTCCCGGGTTCGAGTCCTAGTTAAGGTAGTGTTGTTTTGTGTTATATCTGTAAGGTATGTGAATCCGTGCCCCTATGAAAAGGTGCCGTGCAAGCGAATGTGATGAGTAACCAAGTCGTACTCTAGGCCATAGATGGCGCTACTTCAAACAAGAGACGCTCATTTCGGCTTAAAACCACTAATGCATCAGTGAGCTTGTCCATGGCAAGTGCCATTAGACACAACAACAGCAACATATTCAGTGGAATCATGTCTCTCGAATCAGTGATTTTCTTTTATCACAACCGATACTTTACCCAACATGCTGAATTAGTAGTTAGTAGAATTAGTAGAATTTAGTACATAATCATGGAAAGAAATCTATACAGAAAGAAATTGTGTATTGATAAAGAGCAAATAAAACATATTCTAATTCACCGATCTCTCTCTCTCTCTCTCTCTCATTGGAATTCACAAATTATTAATATTGCCCAAAATTAGTATCCAAGTGCAGCATCATCTTCCTTTTTAAATGCATAACCTCCCTGGTTGAATTTCCATTGGGATAACATTAATTAATTCTTTTGAGGCCAATTAAATAACCCTACAGATAAGACACTGACCATGTTGGTGGGTTTCATTATAATTTGTTCATCATTTTTTTTCTTCTTTTGATGAGCGATAGTTTAATTTAGAGGCTGGCAAGCTGTTATCGCATCCCAACAAAGAGAGTAATTTATTCCACTCTCCCTGAGCAGCTATCGAAATCCTCCGCTTCGAATTTGAACCTTTAATTGAAAACATCTTTCTTCCTGCTTTTTTTTTAGTTGCAAGAAAAGTGAGCACTCATCAGCAGAGACCGTAGGGTTAATCGCTGGGCCCACCCAGGTTCGTTTCAGGATATTAAAGTGAATAATGACGTTGTATCAAATGGCGAAGTACATGCATCCAGTCACTCAGTTGGTTCAGACCACCCGAAGCACGACTTCGGTATTAACCGCTGAGCTTCACTTTATCAGATCCAATCCGCGCATTTAGCGAATTTCGTTGTCACGCTGAGACTATAAATAAACTAATGAATTGGGGAATTATTTGGTACGGTGATTAGAGTGCTCTGTAATTTTTACAGACACATTAGTCTTCATCAGTTAGGAGTCAATGAAAAAAAAGAAAAAGAAGTCTTTCCGCAGAATGAATCTTGGCTCACGACGTGAGTGAAGTGGTTTCAGTAAGCGCTATCACTTGCTCGATGAACAAGTGGTTCATTTTCGAATCGAAGCTTCTGGCAGCTATAACTTCCTTTTCCCACCTACTCATTGTTTTTCCGTTCAATGACGGACCATTTAGTTTTGAAAAATTGCATAGTAGATTACATTTTATTTGTAGCGCTTTAAAAAAATATTGGCATTAATATAGCAGCTAATACGTATAATTAGTGAATAATATGAAAATTCAATACGGTCAGTTCATCATCTCTAAGACTTTTAATTAACTCTAAAATACTTATTTAAAGGGTATTAATTAAGTAATTTAATGAATTATCACCATCGAAAATCATTCTTAGAATTATTTATAATTTTCATAATCAAATGAGTTGCATCGAAATGATATACCATTTGGAAGTTATATGAGGTCGATTAAGATTGGACCTCATTATTTTGAATCACATAACAGCAATGACATCTGAAACATGGAATTGGTTTTTTAATCACTTGCGATGGCGAGACACTCACGGGTGAGTATGCCGAAACAATCCACTGTAACTCAGAGCGAGGTCACACAAAGTATCCAATACTTAATAGCTATCATAAAAAGATTTAAATATTATAAATGAATTATTTTTTTGACCTAAGAGTGTGCTCCTATGTATCTAAACAAACTTTCTCAGTCAGAGGAACGCTTTTCTACTGACTGACGTTTTTCCGGAATGGTTTAAACCCAATTTCAATTAGTGAATTAGTTAGGGGCTTTATGATACAAAAACAAGAAATTACTGTGCTGCATCAAACAGGACGTATAAAATTGAAAATAAAATAGCTCTATAATAGACAGAGCTACGAAATTCACTATTTAAGTTGGTTATCTATGCCCCATGGTGTCTGATTCCGAATGGACTCCCATAAATTTAAAAAGTCTGTATATCCATCATTTTTTTTTATAATCCTTCGCAGTTTTTAATTGATTCTTTGATGGTTGGCGAGAAAAAAAAATTAATTTTTTTTCATTCAAAACTTTGATTTTAATTGAAGGGAAATTTACTGTACTGAACAAAGTTATGTTTAATGTTCTATTATTTTCTGTCATTTAGTGTATGTGCAATTTTGGTTGTGTGATTGTTATACAGAAACAGATCAGCAGCGGAATTTTCTTTTGGTGCGAGTAGAAAAATTTGGAACTACTGGTTTAATTTATACATATAAGGCAGCGTTTATATCGGGAAGGTGTCCTGATCTAGTAACATATTTCCCTGATAGCACCAACATTATTTGATTTATGAGATAATATTATTTTTTGTTTTAGGAAGACCTTATTAGTAGAAGCAAAAATATGTCTATTTCTTTGACTGGTGAATTCATCATTGTTTTTCTAACATCAACAAAATATAATTTTATCAATAACTTTTTAATAACTTTTTTATCATTACCAAAGTATTTTTTTACATCTAACAGCATAATAACCCTAATCAATGATTATGAAAACCAACTGAAGGTTATAAAATCTCTGAAAAGTCAACTTAATATATTTTTGAAAGGAATTTTTTTCGTATATATATACTTATGCAACATATCAAAAAATAGATATAATGAATAATATTGAAAATATAAATCATTCATTGTGTTTTATAACTTAATGACTTTATATTAACTCTTAAAAGAAAGTAACGAATCTGTCCCTTAACTATCTAGCATTACTATAATTAACTGGTAAGGAATACCAATGGAGGGATAGATTCAGCATTAAGGGAAAAAAATTCATATTTCTTTCATGCTCACAATTTTTTTTATTAGAGAATGTATTTGTCGCATCTTTAAAATCTTTATTTCATTAATTTATTTTTAAATTGATGGAAACTTATCTCAAAGAAGACTAAGCGAAAATAAAATAAAATTAATCAGCAGAATTTATTATATTATTTGATTTGTAATATATATATTTAAAAAACTGACATTTCCTTTTCTTTTTCAAAGAATGGAGCACCAGACTTATTTTTAGTTATCTGAACTATCCTGGGTGGATTAAAATGTGATGCTAGTTATCCCGGAAGAACACAGACGCACACACAAAATAAAAATAAAAAACAACAACTTTGGATTAAAAGCTTCCTACACAGTAAAAATTCGAAATAGCTATATTTATGCAATTGATTTCTTTATCGCATACATTTATTTCAAGCAATAGGTACTAATAATATGATATGAACGGAAATTACATACTTAAAGGTTTCTTAGAGAAAGTAATATTATTATTTAAGATGTTACGTGAAATATATTCACTCATAGCGAACACATAGTTAACATGAAACATCAAAACAACGATACTTCTGAAAGCATATAAATTTTAAATTTAGGTCCTATGGTAAAAATAGTTAATGAGATAATAATCTTATGGCATTGTCTATGTAAAGTTTGTCCTATGTCCCAGAAGCAGTCTCATAGACTGATATTAGATGGCATATGCCATAATACTAAGAAATACTTAACATTCGTGACATAATATACCTTATTATATTAAAATGGTGCTTCATTTTATTTAAGTGAAATACAAACAACGAGTATATGTTTTAGTTTCAAATAATGTACACTTTTTTCGATATTACCAATGAACGTCGTATGTTGCGATATTCACAAGTAGCATCAAAAAATATGAGCAGGTAAATTCTTGGAACATATATTCATTTATCCAGAAAAATCTGCAAGCTGACATTGGTAAGGTTCAATTAATGCTGGTTAAGAGATATTCAATAACGTATTTAAAAATCTTCCCTTCATCATAGATAGTAAAATTGCAAAGTCTGGCCTTGGAAGATCGTGGATTTGTGATCCAGAGTCACAGAAACTCCACACAGTAATTGGGTCAGGTGCATTTTAAAATTGTTTTGGCTGATACGTCAACATGTTGGTGGGATGTAGATTTAGAGAATATTTCAAGCGAGTTGTACCCGACTATAATTTGAAATTATAAGTTGCTTTTCTAATAACTCTATTTTTTCTTCAAAGAATCTTTTTTTAGAAACCATTAATAATTTAGAGAAAAAAAATTTGCTTTCCTTGGTTTTGGAAAAGAAAAAAAAAGTTTAGTTCTGTCTAAAATTTTTCAAAACGCTCTCAAATTTAAAAATAATTTGGTCCTCATTATAAATAAAAAATTAACTTGTCGATTATAAGAAATTTTTTTATATAACAACATTTTTCATAAAAATATTTCCTACGCACTTAATATTTTGCTCAGAATTACTGAAACAAAAGGAAGATTTAAGTGAAGGTTTCATGATAATACATAATCTTTATATTTATAAAAAATAAAATAAATAAAAATATTTCATCCAAAGCAACGATGGATATATTAGTTTTAAATAAATATGCTATTTTGGAAAGAATCTAATAATTACACTTATGACTTTATTTCCACTTGCTAAATAAATATAATATAATATTATTTATCTGAAAGTCAGTTTTAAATGGGGTGAGCATTGTCGAGAATGAATGTATTCATATTTTCAGGCGCATTCACTTTTTGTGATAACAGCACTATTGTTCTTATCAGCAATAGGTGTACAGTAGTACAGGAATATAAATATATTACGCATAAAAGAAAGCCAAATGGTATTAACTATTTTTACTTTCCTTTAAAGTGTGTTATACTCGAAATAAACTTAAAGATAAATTAACAGATAATAGATTTAGATTTTAAACAGAAAATAGATTAAATTCGCTTTAGTATCTTCAAAAATATATAATGTCAAGTCTTTGACCTTTTACTTCCCTTCTACATGCATGTGCGGCATTTAGTGCATTGATCGATTAGTACTTGTGACATTTAGTGCTTTGAAATACAGATCGCTCCAGTATTTCAAAGAGCTAAATATTACAAAGAATATAAAACGTATTGGAAGAAGACTTTGTAAAAGAAAAAAAATATTTGGATTCAGTGTTGGAATAAAAACTAGGTTTCTTAAGTAAAGATTATTAATAATGTACAAAATGGTTACAGAATGGTTAATAATGTACAGAATGATTACTAATGTAATATATACTTGTCGGCATAACATATAAAGTTATAATACATGATACGGAGCGTATATTATAACTTTGTATGTATTATAACCTTATGGT
>JAOUZG010020818.1:155504-199994 GCA_026289955.1 Argiope argentata
GTGGTAGGTAATCGTTGAACATGTTTAGTAATCGGTGGAGAGGCTCACTTTTCAGGTTTTTATTAATTTGCTTTCCACAGAGGAGAGGAGCTGACACTGAGGGGAAATGATTGAAAAACGCTCCGAACAAGAAGGCTAATGTTCTCAAAGAGGTTTCTTTCATTAGGGCTTATTAGTTAGAAGACATTTTGCACGAGCCGGACTTTCCTGCAGATCATTTAAAGGTCTGATGCGCTTGAAAAAAGGATTCTTTTTGTTGACAGTAACTTCACGCTTCGTTTCATTTCCCGGAATAATTTTCGATTCGTTGATATTTGCTCTGAAATGTATTGAAGAGGTTAAAATGGTGAGAAATGGATTTCTACACCCCAAATAATCTGTAGAGGATATGCGGAATCTTGCCTTTTTTATGTAGGAGTTCTGTGTCTCTCAGACACTCGGTGATTTCCTGAAATGTTTGCTGTTAATGATATTTTTAGGGAGAAATATAAACGTGATTTTAAAATTAAAAAAAGAATCAGAAATGAAAAAAAAGTATCCAATACGAGACAAAATGGAATTCTAATTAAACCGGTTATTCAGCAAATAAAAAAAGTTTAATAATTTTAAGCCAAGATTTAAGACAAATTTTTAAGCCATGATAATTTATTTAGTTATTTTTGCTTTGTATGTTAGGAATTTTAAATTAGTTATCCTTTCCAACTTGAAATAGAATTGTGTATTAAAATAAGGATCAACTAAAGGGTTAATAAGTTATAAGTCTATCAGGTACTTTAATGTTAAAATGCCTTCTTGGCTTGAAGTTTTTATCTTAATATTTTTAAAAATTAGTATCACACTAAATTATCTTTTAACAATAATTATTACTACATTCATCTATCACATTTATTAAATTTTTTTCTGTACTTAGATGAGAAAATTCTGTTCTACCTTAAAAGTGACAGCTATAAAAAATAATAAATTTTAAAAAATCTGAAGCCCTTCTTTAAATCATTCCATTTAGGATTTCGACTCAAAATATAAGGCTCTGTACCCACACTCGATTTATTGATAGACAAATAACACTCCAATGCGGTAGGAAATAAATTGATAACAGTTGTTTACAGAGCGTATACCTATGACAACATAGAAGTAACGGACAACAAAGTGACGGCAAAATGGTTGTACAAACAACAAGTGTTAGTGTGTACAACCTAACTTAACCAGGCGTAAGAAGTGAAGCAGTAATTTGACTCAATCTATATTATATGCGCTTTCTTATATAGAGCAACCTGCAGTCTGAGTGGTTTTATTGAAGGTTATATTCATATACCAATTTCCATCTTTTACATGAGAAATAGCAAAAATAAGTTACCCACTTCAGAGGGCTCTAAAATGTCTCCTATTGAACTAAATGAGATAAAATTTAAACCACCTATTATTAAAATAATTTGCTTTACATCTATTAAATAAAACTTTAGTACAAAAATTCACCGTTAGGTGGAGTTTTAATTCACATAAAACCGTTTAACATGGTTTACAATTATTAAACAAACTAAAACTAAAATTGCTCAATATTTTCTCCTTTATTTTCAACAATATGCTCAAATCGGAGAACCATATTTTCTATAGATGACCAAGTGAATCTGCCCTTCAGATCTGGTAGATATGTTGGCCTTGGACGATAGATATTGCCCTTCAAATAACTTCACATCCAAAAGTCGCAGGGGGTAATGCTGGCAAGCGAGGAGGCCAGGCTATGGGGAAATGACGTCTGATGACTCGCGCTTCTGTTAAATACTGTATTAACAATCGCTTTACACGACTATCAATATGAGGTGGCGCACTATCCTGCGTGAATATGATGTCCTGAAGCCATCTACGCTGTAGAATAGTTGGGATTACAAAATCCCTCAGAATATCATGATACCGTTTTCCTGCGACGGGACAGGTTTAGATTCCGTTTGAAGTTATCTCTTCAAAGAAATGCTGTCCAATGATAAAGGTAGCTGTAAATCTACACCATCCTGTCATTTTTTCGAGATGAGAGGGCTGTTCCTGGATAACTCTGTCCAAATTTGACAGCTGTGGGTGTTAACTTGCCTATTGAGGCAAAAGTGGGTCTCATCACTCCACAGAATGTTCCCTGACCAAGTTATGCCAACCACCATTTGAGAAAGGAGCCGAAATGCCAAAGTTTTAAGTCCCTGTCCTGCAACATATGCACATGCTCTATTTTGTTTGGATAAAAATGCAAAATTTGCCTTACTATTTTTCCTATAGTTGAATACGGCATACTCAGAACACGGGAAACAACTGGCAAACTCACACTATTATGAGGCGATTGACTGCTGGCTTCAAAGAGCGCGATAACAACATTTTCAATTTTTTTCGTCCTTTACCTAAAAGAATGCCAAGTTGCCAGGGTTTTTTTCCTTAAAATTTCTGCATCATTTTGCGTAGGGCACCTGGAGACATTGGACCTCTTTTTGTTTGTTTATCTGTTCGTTTTCTGTTGAAATTTCTTTAGAGCTGCAACGGAGTTTTGTTGGTTTTGTTAGAACAATTTCACCAGTAGCGCTTTATCTTGCAGTGTAGGCATGACGAACAGAGAGGAAACTAATGTTCGTTCAGAATCCACCTTCTTTTTATCCAAAGAAAAATGGTAACAGACATACACTGTAACGCAAATTATGTTTCACATTTTCAATAGATGCAAATAATTGCCCTTTATGCTACAACACCATCTATAGCAGAATTTTTGTGTATTTTTTTAATTTACAAATGTAAATTGCATCGTCTGAATAATAGGTAGATCAAATTTTATTTTATTTCAACAAATAATTTGCCTTTTAGGGCTCTCTGAAGTGTGTAGCTTATTTCTTTCTAATCCTGTATATCACACATTTGGGGGGGGGGAAATCCCAAATACAATAGAGATATTTGAATATCATAAAGAGAAACACGTGCCCTAATCTGAAAAATATTGTGATGTAAGTAAATGAAAATTCATTAATTTTTTTCTAGTTAAAATTAAAATTTTATTTATGACACCAAATTTATAAATCAACAAAAAAGATAATTATGTAATCGAAATGTATTAAATTTATCATTTTTTTTATAAAACATTCATTAAAACGTTTACAAAATTGTAGGGAGTAAAAAGGTAGTCTGTCTTTTTATCTACATATTTCCTGATTTCCGTTTTGAAATAGAATAAATCTTATCATTATCCCCAGTAAGAATATCCCTTTGTTTACCGCTATTTCAGGTATGTTGTAACGTACGAATCTCAACGTAAGTTAAACAACTTACGCTGAAATTCGTCAAAATCTCGAGTCTCAGTTTATTGACGATTACAATACTTCCTCTATACTTCATATATGAGAAAATGACGATTCCTGTACAATATATATGCTAGATTTTTTTTTCTGAGATTGCAAATGTGTATGAGGGGGGAAATATTTTTGTAGAATTGATTGCTGATGTACAAAAATGATATAAACTATACTTATTACCTACCAATAATAGAGTGCGTGTTATTGTAGCAAGTTCATTCTTTTAATAATGATTACAGATAAAGTTTATTTAATTGGAAATGCAATTAAATAAACTCTGAAATATCCCAGCCACCTGTTGGAGACACTGAATGAGTTTCCATTAATGCATTTATTTAACGAACTGAATACAAAATATAGAGTTACATACTGTAAATTTTTTGTTGATGCTCTTCATAAGAATTTAAGAAGATAGAATTTCTAAATGTCAACATGCATTTCCGTTGAACTTGAAACTCTACCAACTTAATCTTTTATTTGTATTTTTAATTTTTATATAAGGACAATGAACGTTTTCAATCACGTGCAATTTTTTTTCGCATGCAATCATTTTTATTCGTAGTAAAAGAATATTAAATGGAAGTGAATTTTGACGATAAATAGAAAAGGCTTAAAATAATTATCAACAGAGATGTGTTTTTTACAGAATTATTTTTATTGAAATTGTTTTTTTTACTTTTGCTTGATTGTTTTATTAATATAACTACTGTTATATCGAAATGTTGATGTCAAATTTGACAAAAAAAATTTATTAATAAAAAATACTTGTATAGGCATCTTTTAGAAATTATTATATGATATATGTTATTGTTACATGCTGTCACAAAATGTTATATGTCACTAGTGTTTCCAGCTATTACATCCTAATGTCATATGTTTTTCTGATTAATTTGAAGTAGAACATTTTGATCTGTGGGATTTTTGAAGCACGATATTTTGATTTAACATTGACAATATATCGAAGAGAAGACCTGAAATTATTTTCTACCGTTCGAGTAGAGATAATAAATCATGATTTGAATAGCTCAGCGGTGTTTATTTTGAAGTGTTAAAATTTTAATCGATTGTCTTAGTAATTAATGAAGAATTTAATTCTTTAAAAAACATTACCGATTTAACTACTATTATTCACACAATTATAGATTTAAGGAATACATTAAAATCCAAATAGAAAAAAAAATCATAATGAAAATCTTCATATACGGAAATGTTTTCCTAATTACACTTTAGTGTTCTCAGCTGTTATTAATTTCTTCAAGAAATGCCTTTGTGCTTTGGAGAGAAGTAGCTGTGGATCATGACTTTTTGAGGCGGCCTGGTAAAAAATTGAGTTTTCGGTTGAATTCTAGGCACGTGATGGTATGTAAATGAGCTATTTTATCGATGGGTCCCAGACGGTCACGTGATGTGAATGGTGCCTGTTATTGAAACACGCAGCATGAGGGCCTGTCCTCGCCTGACCCAGAGGTCGCTTGCGTCGAAACTCGAGAGATGTGCTGATTTCGAATGGGAAGGAATACTAATAAAAGGGGGGGGCATCGATTTTTAGACCAACTAATAGACTGGTAACTAATCAGTGATGAATGTCTTAATACTTACCCTATAATAACTCATCCTACGATCAGCTTATAGAGAGGTAACTAAATATTAATGGATATTTTAACTAACATTACCACTAACAAAAGAAGACAAATTAGTTTCTAGAGTTACTGATACGATGTTTAAATAATCATCATGACCTCATTTGCTTGATAAGTACATAAATTTTAGAAAGGAAGTTTTAACTGTAACAAAAACTGATGTTTTAAAATTAAATTTAACATTTGTAAACAACCCATCTGAAAAAAAATTATCTAAAAGATATCTGATAATAAAATCAGCGAAATATTTCTTGAATGTTTGCCTTTTCAAAAGCTGTAATTAAAAAAATAATGCTTTTTACAAAAATGCCATGAATCGCATTCTATAAAATGTTTTAATTTAAAAATTAAGCCCATGCATATTTCTTTATAACAATAAATGTCATTTGAACTTGTTATCCAAAAATGCAATTTAAAAAATCATTTTTTTTGTTATCGTTCCAAATGTTTTAATTATAATTAGCAAAATTTAAAGCAGTACTTCAAGCAATAAAATGCTGTTCAAAGCTTGAAAGAATATATCAATAATATGTATTTATATTATTTCACTGAATGTAAATTAACTCGAAACGTCTTTTTAAATATATTTTCAATTAATTTATCACTAACTTTAGATCTGCTAGAGTTTTGAAAGTTTGTACATTTGAGTAATATTAAAGATAACACAATGTTTAAATATTTTGAGAACTTAATCATTAGTTAACAGATTAATTTAATTAAATTTTGATTTTGCACGAATGGCTCCATTTGTTAACAAATTGGGGGGGGGGGCGGACTTCATGGTTATATAATATTTGTACAAATGAATTATAAATCAAGAAGTTGAAAACAATTAATATAAAGTACTTTTTTATTATTTTAATAAAAGAATGTTAAAATCTTTTTATATATAATTTGTATTATTTACTATTTTTTAAATAAAATTGTTTCAAAACAGTAGTTTAAAAAATGCACGAAAGAAATTTAAAAATGTCTATAACTGAATTGTGCGTTACATTGTTATAATAGAATACTAGCACCATTTTCTCATTAAAATTTGTATTGATTTTTTAAAACATATATTCAGTTATTAATTTTTAACTATCTATTATTTTCAAAGAATTTCACTTCACACTTAGAATATTTTACAACATATGGAATAATTTTCCAATTCTTGAGATAAAACAGCCTTATCATTTCAGTTACTGTTATGTGAATAAATTCATGATCTAAACGAAATTATTTAACTAGCAAATGTTCCTTTTATCCATAAGTTGCAAACATAATTTTCCCAAAACATTACTGCACAATTTATTGATTTTGATTATTTAAAAACAAACAAAAAAAATCTGATTATAGAAAATCCCCGCACTAAAACTTCTTTAAAAGAAAAAAAGAAGTGGAAAAAACGCTTTTAAAAACAGGCAGTAATTTCGATTTTAGTCTCTTGCTATTGCGTCAAGATCGGTGTAAAAGACACTCGTTTTTATGATGTATGGCAAGGGGAACTGGGGAACAGCAGATGTTTAGTTTCCCCTCACGTTGATGGGCCACATTTATCACACGGACATCAACTGCAATTTCGTAGGCCATTATTTCTGAAAACGATTCTTGAGAAAATCGCTCACACTTCTCGTGCCACTTACCCAAATTTCGTATATTAAATATTCATAAGGACGAGCTGTTCGAGAAGATATCTGCACACTAAATTTAATGATGAACTAAACTCAGTTTGTAGCGGAAAGTTTTTATTTATTTATTTTGTGGATTGTTATTTTTCGGTTATCCCGAACCATCTTTCGAATAATTGGGGAAAAAATTAATTATATTGACCAAAATGTTTTATTCTGCCATGTATGCATTTAAAAGCGAAACCTTGTCATTTTTTAATAGCTACCTGGGAATTAGTTAACTTCTGGATCCTTTAATTATGTATATCTATTCTTATTCAACAATTAAACCTTCTAGTTGAATATCCCACGGTTTCTGAGAGCAAATATGCTTTCTATTTTACCACGATCTCTTATATTTGAAAGTAGAACATTCCGCAAAGGTTCTCGCTTCTCTTGAGGATCCAGTAATGGTAATGTTGCCAGGTTAACAGTTCCATCGCCAATGATAAGTCTTACCTCTTCCAGGAGGTGTCAGCGTAATGACAGCTGTTTTTCACTGGCAGTGTTTGTATGCAAAATCTACTCTGATCAATCATTCAGCGCACTCAACACTTCTGCTGTATGGCAATATTTATTATAATTATTTATAAAGCTCAGGCTTGAACATGTCATAAGTACTTGCATCTGAATATCAGTTTAAAAACTTCCGTAATTAGGAGCTAGTCTTTCCTTTCTGGAAGGTACTGTACCATAAATATTTTTTCTTACATACTTACAAATGGATGGATATACGCACTGTATCCTGTAACCACTAAGATTTTTCTCTTCTCGAAGAGGTTGAATATTATAACTGTTATCATCCTGCAGAAAATATTATTCCCGATTGGAAATAGATATCTCTAATATGGAGAGATAAAAATAGATTTTAAATTATCCTGAAGGTGATCAAAAGGTACCACAGATCATATGTTAGTACCGCTTTAAAAGAAGAAGAATATAGTTACCGTTTCTTTTTTAAATCTCAAAATTGGAGACCTTCGATTAATTTAAGATAACTACAATAACTTCTAAACATAAAAAAGATGTTCAGAATCAGCTTCTTAGGATTTTCATTTTTTTTTTTTTTCATTTTGTTGAAGAATCGAATCAAACTAATCATTTTTTTAAAATTAAAATATTACGAAAAAAAAACCATCTTAAAATTTTAGTTGTTATTCGGACTCAATAATTACGTGCTAAAAGCGAGCTGGTGTTTGATGGAATATCTTGATATGACTTATTTACCGAAAAATATTACTTTTAAAGACTTTTAAAAAATAATTAATGTATCAACATTTTTAGCATATAGGTGGTATAAGAGACCGCAATTCATTTTCTATACGAGCTAAAGAACTAAAAATAGTTTCAGATATCTAATTTCAGCAAATTAATGAATTTCAGCAATTAATGGTTGAACATTTTCATATTTCTTTTAATAAAATTCAAAAATTGTGGTCTCATGTAAAAATAGAATTCCTACAGCTAATAATATTTTTCGGTAATAATAATATTTTTCTACAAAGGGAAAAAGAAATGTTTAATATGATTAAATAATCTGTAATTAGTTTTTTAATAATTAGTTTCTATACTTCCCCTTATTCTAGAAATCCCAGTAAAGTCTTTAAAAAATTCTAACTTTAAATATTATTTTTCATTATCCTTTATAATTTTGCTAACATTTAATCGACAGCCTTAATTTAACCGTAAGAAAATCACTCGCATTAATGAAAATCCTAATATTTGAGGTATTAAAAATGTGGCATAGATAGAAACATTATCTTTTAAAACAAAAATATTAAATAAATAAGTAAAGTATACAAAATATGCTGAAATGAACTGAAACAGACTATTGGAAAGTCCATTGTTTCTGACTGACCGGATATCAATTTCCATTTCTAATTTTAAAATCTCCATAAATGACTATGTAAGTAATTTCATTCTATTCTTGTCTTCAGCCATATTTCATCACAATAGTGTGACATGGAACATAGGAAACCAAAAGTAGCAAAAACCTTTATCTCATTATTTGGTCTGTGTTAGAAAGTTATTCAAAAATTTTATTTCCTACTCTAGTAAACTACTTCATCCTCATCCAGTAGCCCTCAATCTAATTTTAAACGCATGAATAAGTCATATCATTTTAATTTAAAAAATAATGATGCTCTTTCCCCCATTAATTTTCTCAAATATAAAATATATTACTTCAGAAAATAATTAAATTTTAAATATCACTTTTAGCAATAATAATGTCTGACTACTAAGAATCCTCGGATGCCAGCACATCTTAATCTCCGCATATCGGCCATAGAATGTAGAGCTTCTAGATGGAACTGGAGCTTAACTAAAGTAAACAATTAAATATAACAAATGACATCTATTCTATTATTAAATATTGATTTATATTTTGAAGTAGAATATAAAAATTGATAAAAACAATTTTTAAATTAGTCTTCAATTTTATCTCAATTGTAATGTGTAATATAAATAATCAACTTTTTAGATGTACAGAGAATCGAAATTTAAGATATCCAAAGCTTTTATATAAATTTAAAATATCTATGCAGAACATTTCAATTTGAAAAAATGTAAGTTAAAACAAGTTTTTTAACCATTTTTGCTTCAAAATTGCAAATAGTAGGAAAAACTCTTCCATGTCCAACGAATTATTATTAACTTGATTAGATTTAGTATCATAATCAAAGCTATTCTATTCCACTCATTACACTGGTTATTGTTATAATGTATTTCAGGTTATTTTTGTTTTTAAATTTAATATTCCTCAAAAATTTTGCGAGCTTCTTTGAAATATTTTTTATTTAAAATCGAAAACTGTGATTGCATTCAACTTCTTTCTTATTTCCTCAAATAATTTGTAAATGTCTTCCTTAAATTTAAAAATATATATCACCATGAGATCAATTTTTATCATTCAATTGAAATGCATTAAAACATAGCATTTTTAAAACAGTATAGTCATGTATTAAAATAGGATTCTATCAGCTTATAAATTTTTTAGGGTTCTTTTTTCTTTTAAATATTATGTAATTCCTTTTCTTCATTTATTTTAAAATCTCTTGGAAATTCTTCGAAAAATTTCTGATATTTATTCTTAATTTGCAATGTCTTTTTCAATTTTACATAATTTTTTTTATAAAGTAAGGTTTAACCACCGTTAAAAAATTCTAATTATATATTTAATCAAAATATTATGTGAAATTTCATTAAAGGGAATATTAACTTTAAAATTCAAAATTTAACTTTTATTATCCTTAAATATGAATGTATAATAAAACTACCGATATTTAAATATGAATATTAATATTATAAGCAGAGATAAAATTGAGTAGGAATTTTGTGATTTTTACTAAGTACTAATCAGGAGAAAAATATCATCAGTAGAAAATATCATAGTATTCATCAGCAGAAAAATATCATAGTATTTTATATTTTGTCACTTGACGCCACTCTGTGCTGGCTCTCCCAGCTTCAGAACAATTCATACGACGAAGAAACGTGAGAAACAGTTTATCTAATATTATCACAGAACTACTCTCCTGAGAAAGGCATGGAGAATTTCCTTTTTCCTAAAAGAACGGAGAAAGTGTGCTTGTTTATTTTTAATGTGAAAGAAAGAAAAATGACGCGAAAGAGCGAGAGAAAGACGGTGCATGCTTGCCTCCCTGAGACAATAAATCTTCATTTCAAAGACGGTTGGAGAAAAACACGACTCGAGCACGTACGCCGCGCAAAGCCATTAATAATAAAATAAACGTATTTCCATGCGAACACGTCCAGAGGTAACATTAGCTATAAACAGCTTTCATTAACAAAAAAAAATGCAATTTAAAAGAGCATTCTGTGACACTATTTTATTAAATTTTCATTCCAGTCCCAATATAGTATCGCTTGTTTAATAAGTTTTTATTGGATAACCGTGACATAATAAGCAATAAGTCGCTGTGATTCATTTTTTAAATGAGTATTTAAATTGAAACAATTATTTCCCCCTACTTCATATTAAGTACATTAAGCGTCGTAGGATACAAAGTATCTCCGGTGCCTTTTATTCGTGGAGATCGTAGTGAATGAGACAAATGAATACGATGAAATTAAAGTTAATTCATTATTTCTAAATTGATTTTGTTTCTTTTTATCAAATTATGGGATTATTTTGCCTGATATTATTATTTTATTAACTATTTATGTGCATATTTTTTTAAAGAAATTTTTACAATTTTTAACATTTTTAATAACATTTTTCTTTTTTTTTACTGATTCTTTAACCGGTACTTAGTAAATAATTATATGTTTTATTTGATTTTATTTCCAGTTCAATTTTTTCAGTTAACTTTTTTTTAAAGTTTGTCCTAAGAAGCAGGATAATGTTTACGTTTAGAAAAATTGGGGATTTTATTATTTAATCTTTTGTGATTTATTACTAACCCATCGAGCGCTTCCATGTAAAAAAACAAGTAATATAAAAAAATGTAAGTAATTCCTACTTACGTCAACAAAGAATAATCTTATTTTAGTTACTTTTTATTAAAAAATTACAATTAATATAAATAATTTATTTAAATAATTGATTTTCACGTTCTTTACCTTCACGTGAAAAACACTGAAATCTTTGCATTTTTTTAGATTGTGCCTTTTGATTTCAATTTGCATTACAAAATGCTAAAACGTAAAGAATTAAAAAATAATTTAATTGAATTAATGAATAAATATTTTAAAAAAGTTGTATTGACATCAAGTATCATCCACTACAAGTTTTAAAAATGTATTTGAACTTGAGTGGGTGAATAAAAAGTATTTTATTAACGACTAAAAATTGGAGCAAGATATTTATAGGGAAAAGTGAACTAACTGTAGGATTTGAAAAAGATTTTTTTTGCCACAGGATTTAGGAATGCAAATCACAGTTTTTAAATTAATACAAGTGATTTGTTTGAATAGCATGTATTTTACAGCTACAAATTATTATGTTTACAATACAAATCAGTATCTGTACAGATACAAAAAAGTATTTTACTATCCATTAAAAATTGGAGCAAGATATATATAGGGAAAGAGTGAACTAATTGTAGGATTTGAAAAAGACTTTTTTTGCCACAGGATTTAGGAATGCAAATCACAGTATTTAAATTAATACAAGTGGTTTGTTCAAATAGCAATACAGATACAAATTATCCTTAATATATTAAATCACCATCAATAATTTACATCTCTCTTTCATACACTACTAAAAGCCTTCATTTATGAATGTTAGACTAGTTAAAGGAAATTTCATTATTCTACATTTATATTTTGAGTATTTGTAGTCAGATTATATTATCAGATCCCTATTCACCAAATGAGAATTCCATATGCTAAAATTCCAAGCAGTTTTCATAAAAAAAAATATATTATATACGGGTGAAGTAATAACGAACCTTCAAATATTTCAAAAACATAGAAGCTCATTTATAAGACACTTAAAAAAGACTTATAAGTTGTCATTTAAACTTTAAGCCGTGAAAAAAAAATCAAAGCTTTTCTTTTGGATTAATTATTTACCTAACCTAGGTCTAGGTGTGGGCCTTTACAACTAGTTGATTTTGTTGTTGTTTCTAATGGGACTTGTCTTAGACAAGTCCTCTACATATATCAGCGATTTTAAGCAGAGAGAGTGTCTCTTGCTTTCAGTAGCGCCGTCCAGGGCCAAGAGTATGTCTTAACTACTCACGCGTCGGAGTCCTTTTTACAGGGTGGATTTCAATTATGCGTTTTCATTTCTTCATCTACAGATCGTAATATTGACCTCAATCAGAGAACGATCACATCTAAATAGTTTGTGACAATGACAGATTTATACATGCGCTAGTCACCACCACACACAGAGAGTCTTCGGTTGGGGGAGGGGGGAAAGGTTAAAACTCACAACCCAAGGGATGCGAATCCGACGCCCTATCAACCAGGCTATCCCGACCCACTAGTTGCTTTTAATCCACAACTATTGGTAAGACAGAATTAATTTTCTTCCTAGTATTTACATAATCTTCGTACTTCTTGATACAGAAATTATTGTCTTACTTCCTGATGCTATTTATATTATCGTGTTGTTTAAAGTTGATAATTTTTTTTAATGAGTCATATTTGCTTCTCCCAAAATGTACCTGAAGCTAAATTCAGATACGTTTCATTCGAGTAACCACAGAGCTAATAAATAATTACACGCTCAGTTGGCACATTTATTTAATTTTATATTAATATAAATTTGGATATACACAAAGGTCACTGAAAAATGACAAAGCTACAAGGGGAAAAAGAGGAAATTCAAAATCAAAAAGTTTCCGAGCACCATTTTCAAGTTTCCACTCTAAAATATTATCACGAATTTATAAAGAAAAGAACAACGAAGAGATGAATAGTTGTTACTACCTTTAATCAGGATTATAAACTGAATATTGATTTAAAAGTTCCGAAATTTCTCGACTGAAGTACCTTTTTCCGTTCATCCATCTCAACATGGACAATTTACCTGATTGCAGTAGCTCCCACTGCTTTTATGCGTCTTCTCAGGTGAGGCACGTAGTGAATTAATACCGAGATCACCTGTCCCCGAGGTCCTATGGTTGGTCAGTGGAGCATGAATTCCATCTGGTAGATGAAGAAGGGGTGGGGCCTCGAGGGACAGGGGGGACGATGATGACTCTATCAGATCCACGTTGACTCATTGTAGTGAGTTGGTCCCCGCCCAATATCCTTTTGCGCTTCTCGCTCGGCATTAGGTTTCCCGGATTTGATTGCTTTATCATTGGAGAGATATGTGCACCGGAAAATTCTGCTCATCGGAGTTAGAGATGAACTGATGATGAACTTTTAAGTACCGCCTGCAGTGATTTTGGCGCTGGCACAGTTGCGCAAGACTGAAGAAAGATGCATCGAGGAGATTGGATTACGGTCGGTGAATCTGAAAAAGCTGGTACACGATGGATATTTGTGACAGAATTAGATTCTTGTAAAAGGATGCAATGGCCATTAGTCTCATTTAAAGTCATGTGAATCGTTTTAAAAAGAAAGACGGAGGGATTTTTTCCTACATTGCACAGGAATAAATTTGCGTAAAATGAGAACATTTAAAAGATTCATTCTTCTTGAAGCATGAAAGTTTAATGGATATTTATCATATTAAGGATATAATTCATAACAAAATGGAATAGGAACTTCCATTGTTGCTTTTTTATATTATATAGTCTCTCATAATTTATTAATTTGTATTTTAATGAATATTTTTAGGGCTTTATTTCCTTTATATTCATTCTTCACACTGTCGATACTGCCTTGTTCAGTGGTGGTTTTTTATACACAAATCATTCTACACATTTTTATTGAGGTACATCATACAATAATTATTTAAATTTCATTTTGAAATTCAAAAAGATTTTTTTTCTTTCAAAGTATATATCAATCTCCATATATAAAAGCATTAAGTATTTTACTGTCTTATATAGTCTAATATACCTTTCTCCGATTTCAAATGCAAAAGATATCGACTTGTCACACTATCATACAGCATGAAGAGTTCTTAAAGATCCCGGTTCGGGCAAGGTTGTTCTTCTGTGTTTTATCTATAAGGTGTGTGAATGTGCCCCCTTGTAAAAAAGGGATGTGCAAGCGGATGTGATGAGCGAGTAACAAAAGTCGTACTCTTGGCCTTTGTTGGCGCTACTACAAAACAAGAGACACTGTTAGGCTTAAATCGCTGGCTACCTCAGCGAGCTTGTCCCATAAATTGGTTTGACTTATAAGATAAATGTCCTATTTGATGCTATAAAACAACTTTTGGTGTTCGTTGTTTTGAGCCTTTTATTTAAATAATGAATGCTAATTAAAGTCTAGTACACGCATGAGAATATTGGTATTACTAGAAATTTAGCAATTACCAGACTAACATTTTATTTGTTATATAAAGTTCTATTTGACGTTACACAAGGTTCATTAGAAACGAATCTTGATACTTTGAAATATTTCCATTTGATGGATACTAAATCTAAGTTGAATATTGGTGATACTAGAAATTTAGAACATACCTAGTTAAAATGTTATTTGTTAAATAAATACCCTGTAGCGTTTTAGTTATTTTATATTATTGTCTCATTACCAGGTCTATTAGAAACGAGCCTTGCTACTTCGAAATGTGTTAAGAGGATGAATGCTAAATCTAAGCTGAATATTGGAATCCTCAGAAATTTAACAGGTTACATACGTGATTAATCATTAAGGATACCCCTTGATAAAATTCTCGATTTTCTAATGCCTAGCCTAAAGATTCTACAATCAGGCTTTTGTATCCAATTTGGTCAGACAAATAATTTCGTGAAGTAAAGCAAAAATGAAATGTTCAAATTTCTTGGACATTTTTAATTGAAATGATCTACAATCTTTAATTGAAAATCTTCAATCTTTAATTGATCTTTTAATTGAAATGAACTAAAAAATCAATAAGAAAATAAGAATAGAGCTAATTTCAATGTCCTCTAAGAGAAACAGATCAGTCTCTGAAATTAACATCTTTAATTTCATAGAGTCCGCTGTGTGAAATTTGAGTTCTCTATAAAAAAACACATAACGAAATGATTTTCTTTATTTTATGACATAAATAATGTGTAGAGATTCTATTTTGGCTACCGTGAATCTACAAAACCAAGTTATTAAGATGCCTCTCTTGAAAGAATTATCTGAAAATAAAGTATGACTGTTCATTTTAAACAAGTCGCTGATATTAAATTTTGGTTTGGTTTTAAAATAATGAGTCTATTAATAAAAATTGCTGACTTTCTACGAATCTAGGCCTTATATACTCTTGCTAATCGATAATTAAAGCTAGTAAATTTCCAGTAAATAAATAAAATAAAACAGTTTTTTGGACTGAATAAATGTTTCTGTAATATTCGTGTGATAAACGATCTCAAAAGCAAATAAAATAAAAATTAAAAATAATTAAGAATACCTTGTCTTTGAAAAGAAAAATTCAAATGAATTAATGTCACTTCATATCAATAGAGTTCAGTTCGCGCAAAATTACAATTTAAGGACCAACACAGTCAAAGCATACCATCTATTATCAAACTGCTCATTTTTTAATGCTTTTTCTTTTTGCTATAAGTGTAGTGAATTCCGAAATAAAATTGACGAGGCACAATGACATCTATCACATGATTGTGAATTATACTGAGTCTCTTGAGTTCAAAGTGAAAATAGACGATGCACAAAATTTCTTATCGATAGAAATAATTTATTGTTTTGTTATTTAACAAGGAAATATTCACACGCCTGAGACCTTCATTAAAACAAGTAATATAAAAAACAATTTTTTTAAAAATCAATTCCTATTTAGTTAATTAGGAAAAATTTCATTTAAATCATTTTTTAGTAAATAATTCCAATTTTTGTTGTTCTCGTATTCCGTTTTACAATGGAAGGAGGGGTATTTGAGGGTATGACTCCTGAGCACCCGAGAGCAGAAGTCTAACTTCTAGCTCACATACGTCACAAACTCTTTTTATGGGGCAGACTTCATTCATGCATTTCATTCATTCATCCACAGATCGTAATTTAAATCTGAAACAGAGAGCGATCACCTCTAACCCAGTACCCCCAGTGATATTACACTCCAAATGGGGGACTTTTTGACCACGACAGATTTAACGTCCGCCATATGCGGAGAATTTTCGGCTGGCGTGATCAAATTCGCAGACCAAGGGATGTGAATCCACCGCCTCACCAATCAGGCTATCCAAGCCTAACATTTACAGTTACTATACATAATTGATCAAAAAATTATACTGCCATTGAATTTTCAATGCCAATCGAGGATTCAAATACAAATGCGTTGCCAAAATTACAAATTTCTATACCAATTGGGGTAACTCAATACAGATTAGAAATATTTAATTTTCTTTAATCTGTATTATTTTAATTTAAAAGTACTCCAAAATGAATCAGAAAAATCGATAATTAACAATATTTAATTTTAAATGCATCAAACATTAAGAAAATAAACAGAATCGTTTGAAAAAATCACCCGAAAACATGTTAAGCCTAACCTCATTGGCGTGGGGGGGGGGATAAACTGAATTCGTTACTTATTTGGTGACGGGGAAATGAAGATTTTTGGCAAGAAAGTTAGTTTTTAATTAATTAGTAAAACACTAATGAATTAATATTTGAAAAAACTATATTAACATCAAGTGTCATCCACTACAAGTTTTAAAAAATGTATTTGAACTTGATTCGATGAATAAAAAGTATTTCATTAACGATTGAAGGAGATAGATCTCCATTAAAAGGAAATTAATTGTACAGATAGAATTCAGACTTTAAACAAATTTTTAAATATTTTGAATATGCACTAAAATTTGAGATAAACTGTAAAATGAGATTACTAAGCCTGATTGCCTTTTACATTCTTCAAATCAAATCATCAGAAACTTTTAAAAAATCCAGGATAAATGAAATTATCAGAAGATCTAAAAATATCGAATTAAATGAAACCATCAGATCTAAAAACATACCGACAATCATTAGCTCTTTCCCTCGAGAGAGAAAACATTATAATGTCACCTCCATACTAATTATTTCAAAATGCAGTAATATTCTGACTTGTATAAGTTAATTATTCATTTTGTTTAGATGTGGATCAGTGGAAAATGGAAGAATAATTAATTTGTTGATTATTTTCATAATAAAAACATGTGTTCACACCTGTCGATATTCCATAATGAGGAAGTGTTTATTACTAGGCAGCTGAACATATTCTAATCTTTTCATTCTACTGTCATTATGTTGATAAAACAGAGAAACAGCTCATTATAGAAATAAATAAAAGTATTAGTTCATTATAATAATAGATTTGAATTCTTAATATTATCACGTTTTTTCTAATAACTTACCATAAAGACATTAAACACTCTTCCATATCTTTCCTGCTATATTATAATGATCGTAATTAAAATAAAAGATTAATAATCGCCTAACTAATCTTAATTTTCTAGGTTTTACAAGAGTAAGGGAATTGAATTGCTCAGAACCAGTGATTCATGTATTTGTTTTTATTTTCCATTCACGTCATTTTTTTAAAAAAGCGTTTCATAACTCTGGTAATAGATCAAAACAAACAACAACAACAAAAAAAGGAAAATTCGTTACAGATTGTGAAAATTTTCGTAGTTCCTTACTTAAGAAATGATGTACATTCTGTTTTAAAACCATACGAAATTTATTTTGGCAAGAACCTCAAAACTTGAAAAACGACATCTGAACTGTCACCCTTTCTCCTAGCTGCCGTACCACACTATCAGGATAAGGTTTGAATTTCAGATCAGTAGGACTAACATGTACCATATCCATGGGAATCCCGCACGATTATCGCGTTTTCAACATTTATCCCTCCTTCATTTCAAAGAAGGGACCTTTATCGCAATAAATAATATGAGGTGACAAAAATTTTCTCCAGTTATTTCTGTTTCAGTTCTAATTTCAATTTTCGAGATAAAATTTATATATTTCTTTTTTTATCAATTAGAATTGCTAGAGAAACCATAAATTCGGAATGTGCCGAGAATCTATTACTGCCACGAAAAAATCAGCAATAAACAGAGTCGAGCATTTGTTATCTATATCATTTATCAGCAAATTTATTATGTTTATTACACCTCGTATACACCGCCGAAAGAAAAATTGACTGGATAGGTGAAAAAAAGTATTGAAATATATTAAAGCAAATAAACTTTTTTTTGTCTCTTAAAAGCTGCGTGAGTCTCCAAATCAAGAATAATTTTTATAAATATCAGTGGGGTTTGCATAGATTTTATATTTTTAAACTTAGATTCAACCAGTTTTAGATGCAAGTTCGAGTATTTATTTACTTATTGAGAAGAATAATCCGTAGATACTTTTCTGAAATGAGGTCTACATGTTTGGAATGATTGATAATGCAACTTGTTGAAAAACATAGAACTGGTTTCATGTAACTTGACGTAAAAAAAAAAATTGAGTTGTGGTGAATTTTTTATCTAAGTGATATTAGAATTTAAGCAACGTTATTTAAACAAACCAAGTTATGAAATATTCGTATCTTGTTTATTTTAAAAATCATCTTGGAAGTTATTCGCCGTAATTTTTTTTTTTATTCCTTTGAATTGGAAACTAAATGAACTGAGAAAATGTCAAACTAAGTATATTTTTTCAATGGATTATGATAAAAGGCGTTTTTGGAGTATATCTATCCTCTTAAAAGAGAACATTAAAGGTTTTCTTATTCTTGATTTATGCAAGAACAGTTATCATAACTGCTTATCAGTTTCAAAATGCACTCATGCCTGGAAAAATCCTATAAAATTATTGAAGAAATTTAAAGATGTTCTTCATTCATTCATGAAAAATATTACAAATTGATCATAAATTTAAGCAATTAGTTTTTCTATAGAGATGGTTATATTTTAAATTCTATGAATGCTCTTTTCTCAGACAGTAAGCAGTTGAAATTCTGAGTACACTTAGAATAATCATAGAAAGGCAACTTATGATTCTCTACATTGGAGCAGTTTCATGTTGTGAACATAAGACTGTATTATTCAATAGTGCTCAGTTTTTTTTTTTTTTCGCCTTTATCTCTTGCCTACCATTTTAAAAAGTGATTTTTTTTAAATACCTAGATTCATTATCGGATATTTGGATGGGATGCTCTTCCTTCGGCTTTTTCTATACTTCCACAATATAAAGTGTTTTTTGTTAAGCTTCGTCATGTAGAAAAGAGCATCGAGTATATACTTTTTAGCTCTTTTGTTTAACCATTCTGAAACAAAATTTGACACTAACTGCAAATTGGGTGACAAGAATTCAAACCAAATTTCCTTTATTTAGCTTGTGGAGTTTTTGAGTTATTACGTTCTTATATTCATTAATAGACAGATAGACAGCAGTTGATGGAGTTGGTCTTTCAATTTTGCTATTTCAGTGATAAAAGAATGTGCTGAATTTCATTGTCTTTATATTTACAAGTGTGCAGATAGACAGACGACACATAGACTTTCCTATGGATTGTTATTAACTGTACTACCCAGGTCACTTACAAAAATGTTTGGGTTTGTGTTAATTTGTATATAGATAGTTCTTTTGTTAACCTGTATTTAGATAGTTCCTTTTTTAACTTGTATATAGATAGTTCCTTTTTTAACTTGTATATAGATAGTTCATGTTTTTACTTGCATTTAGATAAATCCTGTGTTAACTTGTATATAGATAGTTCTGTGTTTACTTGCATATAGATAGTTCCTGTGTTAACTTGCATATAAATAGCTCATGTGTTTACTTGCATATAGATAGTCCCTGTGTTAACTTGCATATAGATAGTTCATGTGTTTATTTGCATACAGATAGTTCCTGTGTTAACTTTATATAAATAGTTAATGTGTTTACTTGCATATAGATAGTTCCTGTGTTAACTTGAACATGGATAGACACATAAGCGCAGATACACTTGATCTAAAAGATCTTCAGTTAAATTGTAGAAAGAATAAAAAGAAGAGATTCGTCAAAATCTTGAAATCAAATTTTTTGGCTATTACATTAATTTTTTGTCGTATTCCGTATATAAAAAAGTAAGATTAGTAAAAAATCCCATTTGACTTGAATAAAAGGGTTATTTTTTACTCCAATACTGAACAGCCTGAACTTTTTATTCGTTTTTGTCTGCCACCGTTTCGAAAAAGCTTGCCCTCCCGGCAGATGCGTGTCTGAAAGTTTTTAGAGGTGAGAGTAAACGTGCTTAATAGGCTTTAACATTTTAAGGGCCGCTAAAAGCAAGCTCATTACTTTGTTAGGAAAGAAAGATATTGAAGTCGATGGGCTTGCTCGCTTTATTCACGAGAAGTCGTTGCCTGTGTAAATGGAAAGAGACGCAGCCAAAAAATCAGATTATTTCTGCTGACAGAGTGGAGAGTGGGAGGTAAAAGCTTTCCAAAGGGATCTCACCCCGAGGTCTTTCAACAGACGGGAATCAACTCCAATATCCCTTTGATCTATTTTTTTGCTACACACTCTCCGGGCTTCCCGCGTTCGCTTTCGAGTTGGGAGGGCATACAAAATGCCTCATTGAGAAGACGTTTTAAGAAACGTCTGGTTCTTTTAGATTGCAAATTGATATGATGAGCCGCTATATGGGAAATGTGAAGATAGCGGCATATTTTTAAATGCTATACGTCGTCGCTGTTATATCCGAGTGTCGAATGTCATAAACAAGACACAGCAAAACATGCGAAATTTTGATGTAACAGGTGGAACCACTGTAGTGATGTAGCTTTTTTTTAATAATATGCTGTAATAATATTTGAAAGCAAATGTAGCTAATCTACACAAATGTTTTGCATCTATAGAAAGTTCAGACAAATTTGACATACGATGTTTTGATGTAAAAATAACCGATATGTATAGTTTTATATTACAGAATAAGTTTAAAATCTGTCGTTTCCTACAATTTTTTAAAACTTTTATTGTATTGTGCTAGATAGAATACCTCTAATGCTTTTGTAAACTAGAAGTATTATTCATTCTTAAACAGACTAAATAACTGCGGCAATGAAATGTGTACATAAAAGATTTTTTATAAGTTAGCAATTTGTACAGGAAAAATTCATGAGATTAATTAAATATATTCCTGAACACAATTTTAATTGCTGACTAAAAATTTAGAAAAGTTTTATATAAGGTATGTTTCAAAAAAGCTTAATTGTATATTACAGAATACAATTAAGCTTTGTCGTTTCCTGTAATGTTTTCTGAAACTTTTATTATATTGTGCTAGATAGAATATTTCTAGCGCTGTTGTAAACTGGAAGTATTTTCCATTCTTATTCATTACAAACTAAATAACTACGGCAATTAAGAATAGATAGTGTACATAAAAATATTTATATAAGATATTAGTTTGTACTGGAAAAATTCTCGAAAATTCATTCATTATATTTCAGAAAAATTCATTTAATATTTCAGTATGAAGTTACAGCATTTTATATTAAGAAATGAAATTTTATGATTATGAATCATCGTCAAACTGGTTTGAAGATTCATAGAGAGACAATTTTATTCGATCTTATGATGCTAGAATTATATCCAGCAGAGTAATAGTATAAGTTTGATTCAATTCCATGATGTGAAAATTTTCTTGAAAAATCTTGGGATTCAAAAATAGAAACTTTCAATAAGTCATTACTCCACAAATACATGGTTATTGATTAATGCTTTAAGTGGACTGTTCACTAGTTCATAAGTAAATTACCAAGACTTGGGTAAAAAATAAAGAAAGTTTATTTCTGACCGAATATGTTATTCTTAACAATAAAACAAATTTTCGATAACTTTTATGTCATTAATAAAATGAAAGGTAAAGAATAAAATATATTATCTTTAATCTACAATGTCATTTGATTTTTCAACAACATTTAATATTGAATAATATATATAAATTAATTCAAAGATTACAGAAAAATATCAATTCTGAGTTTAATTTTGAATTGAGGTGTTCAGAATTAATTAATAAAAAGAAAATATTGATGAATCGGTACGTAATGTCAATTATTCAACTGATCTTGACATGAGGACCATGTCTACCAAATAAAAGAAATTACAAAACTTCTATTCAAAAGTATGAAATATAATATAGTAGTAATAAAATTGGGAAACTGATCATTCAAAACGAAATAAGAGTACATAATTTTACTAAAAATAATATACTGTTCTGAAAATTAATAGTTTAAATATTAATTTTGTATAATTTTATAGAAATCATTTGATAGTGTGATAATTTTATCCATCAATAGTAGACAGATTTTCGATTAGAATAACCGTATCAACTACTTAAATCTATTAAGTACTTTCCTGAATTAATCACTTGGTGGAGATTTATGTATGTGTATTAAAATATAAATGCATAAAATATCTTTTAAAAAAATTTAAGTGAAATACATTAATTAAAAAAAATTTAAATACATAATTTTTAAAAAATTCAAAATACTCCAAGCGATTAAAGTTCTCATTTTTTCCATTATTTTTTTTCCTTACTATCCTATATAAATCTATTTGGAACAAAATTGCAAAATGCAAACACCGAATAAATGCTCATTTTTTAAAAAAAATTTATGCCCAAATACTGGATTTTCACAAAAATGTTATGTTTTTATGAACCAAACTTGGCTTTAACAACCTAAAATTTAAAATGCATGCCTAGTTTTCTGCTAATGTTTAACTTAAATCCCCATTATAAATTTTACTTAAATTCTAAGGAAAATTAAGTCACCTAAAACCTTTCAAAGATATTTAAATTTAATTAGAATATCACGTTGAGAGAAGTCATTAAAACGTTTTTTCCCCTCTAGGCCTTTCAAGATTTACTTGATTGAAAAATACATTTTATAATACTATTTTACTTAGATATAAACATACATTTTAGTGACGAAAAAGAATTATATTTTGTCCATTTTTGCTTATTACAAAATCCACTGTCCCCTTAAGCTTTCCTTAGCTTCTCAAAGTTTATCGAAATCCTCCAGTTCATTGTTAGTTTTTACATCGATGCAAGCCGTCTGGTTAGAAACGTGTTTCATAAATAACTGATTCAGGGAACACCCATATTGCAAATCAACACATTATAGAGACGCGTGGTGCTTTAATTAAGAATCGCCATTAAAATACAGCTACTTCTTTGCAAATGAGGCTCACTGACTGCACCTACCTAAACAACACAAAGTGAAAATGATTGCTTTTATCCCTCTTATAAATTCCTGTCGCGTGCTCAACAAACGCACGAACTCTGTAGAGTTCCGTTCACGTCGGTCGATATGGATGACAGAATTGCACGTAACAGCGAGTCACTGCTTAACCAGCTCTGTACAATTTGTGAGAGACACACAGTAACACGATGTTTCAGCTTGCCTCAATATATCACAAGCTTTTGTTGATTTCTTTTAATTTGAGGACTTTTATAGCTGTTGATTTGGCGATGAGTCGAAGATGGGGAGCGTTTCTTATTAACACCTCTTAATGGGTTCAATAAAACTATACAAAAACGCTAATGAGTGGCAGATAAAATTATTTACGAGAATAACAAGACATTTATGGTTTTGAACCGAAAACTAAAAGGGAAACCTATTTAATATTTAATTAATCTCTTGGCTGTTCGGTTTTGTTTGCTGTCTCATTAGATGATCATTTCTGCTTTGTGTTGATCTGGAAGCGTTGCTCATTCTAAAAATCTATGAAATATTTGAGAATTTAATGCATTCAGATTAATATTCGTATCGGAAAAATCTATGAATTGAGTAACTTTAATAAATTTCTATTAATAATAAAGATGAGTGAGTCTGTAAGTGTTGGCATTGTACAAGCCAGACCGCTTGATGTACAGTTATCGAACTTGGCACATATATACTTAGAAGGGTGGCAATAAACACTTTGAAACAATATATTTTTTACAAAAATAATGATAATTTTGATTAATTAAAATTTAATCAAAAATTTGTTGTTGTTCTAAATTATGAAACGAAAGAAGTAAAAATATAAAAATATATTCTGAATTGTTAAATCAGCAAATAAGTTAAAGCTCAGAGACAAGTTCAAAATGAGATGTACTTGCTGCTCAAAAGATATTTCTGCTTTAAAATGCTCATTAGATTTTAATAAATGACCTTAAACGTTCCTTTATTTATTTCTATGCCTACTTTACTTTTTATATTCAGTGCGTCGCTTATGAGTATGGTGATGAAAATGTACATTATTACCAATTTTTATAAATGGAATCCTCATGGTCTAAATCGCATACAAGATCATCGGTAAAGTCCTTTTAAGCCATTTAAATTTAAAACAGCGTCTCGTATAGACAAATAAGTAACTTGTACTGTTTAACAACGGATTGTAAAATCCTCCACGCATTTGCGCATACGTTAGGATGGATTTAATTCGACAGAATAAGGATGAGAGGAAAGATGAAAAGAGGGAATGTTTACATTTAACAATGAAGAATCGTGTTTTGTTGAGACGTAAGCATTACAGATAAATAGTAATATAGAAGGAAAAAGGTATTAATCTACAGTAGTAAAATATTTCAAAGGAATTTTTATTTAATATAAGGAACATAAACATTAAATCATGAAGAATAAATGAAAAATTTATGTTCTAAAAATTTGGTAACTTCTTTTATACAAATTAAAAATGATAGTTTTTATATTAACATGCTACTTTTTTTGTATGTTATTGAACTTTTTCAGGAATATTTTAATTCAACAGTTTTTGCATCTGGGTCACAACATTTAATGATATTATGTTAAATTTTCTTCGTACCCTGGCTCAAAATTTTTTTATCACTTTTGGCAACACACATCAATACGAAATTTCGAGTTAAAATAAAATGCTGTCAGAAATGACACAATACTCACACACACATGAAAAAAATTGAACTAAAAAGTATCTAATGGGGAAATCCAAGGTCAAAGGTGAATACCGGAAATGCGCTTATCGTTCCGCATCTCAGTCTTAAATGAGATGTAATCACTGAAATGCGATCGCCTCAGAATCTGTTGACTAACAGTACCTATAGTAAAATGACTTCTTTGAATTTGTTTAGTTTAAATTCCTTTAGTAGCGAAATAAAGAAGTTACCAAAAAGACTTATATTATAAAGGTCAGCCGAAAAGTTCAATTTGAAAAATGTGTGCTATATCATAATAAAACGACAAGGAAAAAATCTTGGAGTTATCAGTAAAATTGGAGGCATATTTGCAATTAAAATTATGTACTTTCAATGATTTGGAAAAGGCGTTCATTCTATAATGAAAAATGTGTTTGTCGATATTATCACACAATTTTCCTTAGTTAAGCAACGGCGAAGTGAAATTTAAGCTACTGAGAAACAGCAACAATAATTTCAAAAAAATCTGCAAAAACGCACTTGGGGGAAATGGGACCATGCCCATTTCTAATAATAATAATAATAATGAAATAATATAATTTATTCCAATTTATATGTATTTTAAAAACAATCATTACTGTGACTTTTTCTCGCTGAGATTTTAATCTGTAATATTTCAACAAAGATAATGACTTCGTTTACTGAAGAAATGTTAATATTCAGCTAAATCAATTATTTATGTATGTGTATAGGTTGATTGTTTGGTAGACTCAAATAAAGATATTATATTAATTTAGTTAATTTATTGCCTGTTTTTTCATTGAAACAGTCA
The DNA here is from genome assembly GCA_026289955.1 of Argiope argentata. NCBI lineage: Eukaryota > Metazoa > Arthropoda > Arachnida > Araneae > Araneidae > Argiope > Argiope argentata. Next base: position 181,367 of record JAOUZG010020818.1, read on the forward strand.
TGTTTCTAAAATTGGAGATATTATATTGATAAGTTCAGCATTTCTAATAAATTGCGCTTGTTGCTTCCTTTTATATGTAAATTGCCAGTGAATTAATTCTATTGTGTCCCGTTTACTGAAATTTAAAGTACTGAGAATAATAAAATTTTGTATTAAAAGAGAGAAAATGATTCACATGATCGATAATGTGATCACCAAATATCAAAAACATTTTTAAAACAAAAAGTTATAAAAATGTGATTGAGGAAGTTTAAAAAACATTTACACTTAGTAAGAGTATTATCTAAGACGGAAATCAATGGTTTAGATAATGAGAATCTAAAAATTACTGATAAAGCAATGATAATAATAAATAAAATGTAAGAAAAATATTCTATAAAACAAGCTATAAGGGGTTTGAATTACAGACAAATTTTGTAATTTTAAATAGAAAAGTAGCTGCATTCATGAAAATGGATTGGATTTTTTGCAAGCTAATTTAGTAAAATTATTAGCTTTCTGTTTTGAAACTGCACAGGGAAAACTATGGGACGGAATCTGTAATCGTGTACCGTATAAAGGAAATTTTTCTTAGGCAGACACCCCTTATCCGTGATTCCATGCCACACCGGAGGGATGGAATTTATCCCACGGCATCGGATTTGGCATGCACCTGAGCCACATGTACGGTGGTTTTTTTAGTGGAATCGGGTTCTCCTGGATGAATATATGGCTAATATAGCATATAAACCGTAAATTATACTATATATTAAACTAAATATAACTAAATATAACCCTAAACTTTATTTAATACTCCTTAATAAAGGTATTTTCCTTTCCATATGAATATAAAAATTGTGGAAACCGAGTAAGTTCGGAAATGTCAATAGCACTCAAAATTTTATTTCCAGATGTTTATTAAATGAGTGAATTATAACGAGCAAAGAAAACAAATATATATTTTGAAGGGGGGTGTCCTTTTATTGAAACCAAAATTTTACATAGAATTACCCTTTCAGTAATAGGTTTACGTTCCAAATTATATTCATCTAATTTATTGCTTTATCGTGTTTCCTGTGCATGATAGAATAAAGATTAACAGACGGTCAACCTGTTGAGGTACAGAATTCTTACAATCTACATTTTAAGTTTCAAAATTGTACTAAATTTTATCTATCTACTTTGTTATGTTTCTTAACTATCGCGCTAATTTGCTCGCAGACAGACAGACAGACATAATTCTGCTGAAAGAATTCCATTCAAAATTTGATACTCTACAAATTTGATGTAAAGACCACATAAAAACATTTATTTTTTAAATCAAATAGACACAATTCCAAGGATGTGGGAAGTTTAAACCGGGGGAATTCGTCAAAGTCTCGAATTTGATTTTTTCTTATGATTAAAATACTATCTCGTTGCATACCTCACATAATAGATAGTAAAAAAAAATGCTGGTTTATATTATACTTGAATATTGCTACACATGTATAGTTTTATCCATAGCCTAAAATATCTTAATAGGTTAAATATTTTTGTTTGCTCGTAATGGACTACTAAACATCATATTTTACATTTTAAAGTAAACTATCTTACCATTTTTAAAAATCATTCCAAATAAAACTATTTTTACCTTTCCATATTTGAGTTTGTATGGAAGATAGATTCTTGGGAGAGATAGACGAATATTCTATTATAGAGTACGGAATTTTGAAAAGTGAACTTTCAAGAATCCAAACAGTATTATAATTTATTTAGATAATTATTCCTTTATTATTTATTCAGAAAGTTTTGTTTATTTTACCAAGAAAAAGCATAATCATTTTCTTACTGAGAACAAAAAGCAATTTATGAGCACAATACCAAAGAAAAAGAAAACAAGAAAATTACTTCTTAAAAACTTTTATTTCACTTATTTTGTATGCAAAGATGGAATTTTTAAATTGATCTTCCATTCTCTTCTCTATATTTTGAAAATTTCAAATCTGTTGATTGTATATTCTTGGTAAAAATACATTGCTTTAGTACTTTCTGTACTTCATTGTCAATTGAGCAAAAATTGAAATAAATTTTCATTTCTGATATTTGGTACTGGGATGGAGGAACAATTGCTGTTTCAAATGGCACTTGCTATGGACAAGATCGCTGACCTTATCTTGTTTTAAGTAACACCATCAAGGGTCAAGAGTGCGTCTTAGTTACTCAGGCATCCCATTCACTTGCAGAACCTCTTTTTACATGGGGGGGGGCACATTCACACATCTCACAGATAGAACAGACGACTAACAACCATGCTCAAACTGGGGCTAGAACCCAAGACCCGCCGCCCCTGCACCAGGATGTCGGCGGAATTAAGCACTAGATATCATGTACAAAAAATAAAACACTCAAAATGAAAAATAAAAACTGTTTAGCACACTAATAAAAATATTTTTTTAATAATTACTTTTAACTTGATTTAAAAATTATCACTTTTATTTTCACCAAAAAATGTCGCCTTTGGTCATCCTAAATTATCATATTTATTTTCAAAAACTGATTTGAAACAAAAATGCAACCACAAAATACAAAAACAGGAAAACCATAACAGAAACACTCATGGGAATCATTTGTATCAAAATGACAAATTAATAAAAGCTAGATGCACGACACTACTAGGCACAGTCTCTTCAGTCTCTTTCTGCTCTTGGAGCTGTCATTTTGATTATTTCCAAAGCATAAAGCCACGTGCTGCGTTATTGGTCTGTGGGGAAGCTTGTAATCTTCGCATTGCGATATAATCGGAAGTTAATACTAGCTGGTGGGGAGGCAAAGGCCTCCCTCGTGACTGCATTTTCGGTCGCGTGAACTGCAATGAGTCGGACACACGGTACGCCAAACCCCAGAGACTTCTATTCTAATCCTGCCATCAGGCACGACGCCTTGATGATTGGCTACGCTGCACCTGTTCTTTCGGACTTCCAATATGAACTAGTTGCAGACGTGGATTATAAGATTCAGTGGTGATCAAAATTATGGAGATTTTATAAGTATCTGCTTAACGATTGAATTTTTGCTTATATTCGATATTGCTTAACATTATATACATCACTGTTTGTATATCTTCAATTGGCACCAAATGCAAAACTGATAGTTACGAGGTCTTCGGTGGATAAAATTGTATGAGTTTTATGGAAATATTAGCTTTAATAAATATCATTTCAAACTAAATGAATGTGTAAACACACCATTTAACAAGTAATATAAAAAACCATTTTTTAAAATCAATTTCAAATTTGGATATTAGAAAAAAAAATTAGGAAGTAAAGAATCATTTTATTTTAGTTTCTTTCTATTAAATAATTGCAATTATTGTTCTCGTTTCCCGCTTTATAACGAAAGGAGGGGTGCAGTAGCTACTGAGGGTATGGACTCCTCAGCACCCGGATGACGGTTACCTTTGACTCAGTACCCCAAGTAGTATAACTCTCGACATGGAGGACTACGCTACTAAATTCGAACTCGCAGCACAAGTAATGCGAATCCGACTCCCTACTAACCAGGCTACTCCGACCTAGCATTTCAACTGCTTTAAAGAACTATTAAGAAGGGATGAAAATTGGTTTTTAATTAATTAATAAAAAATTAATGAATTAATATTTGAAAAAACTGCATTAAAAATAAATGTCATCTACTACAAGTTTTAAAAAATGTACTTGAACTTAACTGAATGAATAAAAAGTATTTTATTAACGATTGAAAATTTGAACTATATATATATATATATATATAGGGAGTGTGAGCTAATAGTAAGAATTGAAAAAATAGTCAATTATTAATTGATTTTTTAAAATAATCAAGACATTTTGACGTGGGGTTAAAATGATAAAGGGTGAAAAATACTATTTGACAACTGATAGTAAAACCCTCAGCGTTTTTGCGCAGGTGTTAGGATAAGTTTAATTCGTGAAAATAGGGATGAAAAGAAAGATGAAAGAAGGAGATATTTACATTTACAATGAAGACTCACGGTTTTATGAGGCGTAAACATACAGATAATTAGTAGGGAGGAAAAAAGCTTAGGCCCTACTTAAAATTTTCAAATATAATGTTTAAACATTTTTTTTTTTTGTAATTGAAATTAATAAAAAAGAAAGAAATTGAAAAAATTTCATTCATGAATATCATTTTACCTTTCTTTTTTGAACTCGTTTTATTTGAGTGAATACGGCTGTGTGCTCAGTGAATTTATAATATGCCTTTTCTACCCTTCCTAAATTTGTACAGTTCAGGCCTTTTGATAACTATGTGAAAGTTGATTCAAAAAGTATATAGAAGTAAACTATAGCAGAAAAAAAACTTTAAAACACTAAGGATTTATTTCTTAAGCTTTAAAACCTTGTTTGAAATACTAAAGTAAGATAAAGCCAACACTATGTAGAGGCATATGTCTGTAAAAGGAAAGAATTGTTTCTCCAAAATTCTTTCTACTTATATAAAGATTGCTATGAAAGGGAATCACTAGAGTCATTATTGGTAGAGTTGAGAAGGTATTTTACTATTTCGATTATTCACAAACTTTTGATCATGGGATAGAACAAGGAAAAATGTTATTTAAATATCTTCTGTTCTTAATTTATGCATGTTCATTCATAATTCCTCTTTATTTAAGAGGGGCATAAAAATTGCCCCTTTCAAAAGTCAAAAGTCAATTAACAATATAATCGGACGCGGATTAAAGACAGGATATAATCGACTTGCACCAAAAGACCTAAGTTGGAAATTGAATTCAAAGTCTTTTTCTACCCATTAATTTCTTTTAGCTTATCCCATGTACTTCAGAGAAAACTCCAAACCTAAACTTCTTAATTATCTTTAAAAGTTAGAGAATGCTTTAAAAATGCAATTAACAACTTGCTAATACCAAGAGAAATATTAAATTTTGCCCCTGGAGGCTGTAATGAATGCAGTTTTCTGGTATCCCATCTTCAACTTCTAACACCAAATATTTTTTTATTCTAAATTAATCACTGTGTGATCAAATTTTTTAAAAATTATTTCGACAAACTTTAAAAATGCAAATAAGATATTACGCTTTAATTTCAAAGTACAGATTTTCAGTATCTCATGAATAAAATGTGTTAGAGTAACCGATGATGGAAAATTTTCCTATTGCGGGTATTGAACCGTGAACGGTGAACACTTATGGTCGTTGGTACTTTACACTTAGATCATTGGTCGTTGGTACTTAACACATAGTAGTTGATACTTTACACACCATTGTTGTCACTACAATGGTCATTCAGATAACTCAGAATTCCTGGATAAGACTTGGATACTTCAAGTCTGGTTAATTCAGAGTTTTTTAGGGTGTTAATAAGTAAATCATTCAGATATGTTTTTTTAAATAAGTTTCGGTAATTTTCTTGTGAATTTAATAATATAATAAGTTCCGAAATAATTACAAAATTACTGGGATAATAGATAATTATTTGCATCGCTTATTTGATCATCCAGCTCTCTCAATACCTGATACTCTCCGAGACACAATAGGAATTTCAATTTTTGGAGCAACATTAGTTTTATCTGTTCCTTGATCCCTATGAATAACTAAAATATAATTTTTAAATGCAAAAGCAACATTCTTTTGGAGAAATGAACACAATACGGGGCACTAAAACCTTTCCCAGAGAATCCAGATTAAAACTGACAAGCATAATTAAAAGAGCAATATTCTCCGATTCTCTGCAACATTACTCAATTCTGGCCTCTTTCATGTCCGTGTAATCCCTGCCGCTCTCTGAATGAAACTTCTAACAAAAGCTGATAACTCTCCGACATTAATGCTTGAAATTACTATCTTTATTAGGGGTCTGGTCACTGAGCATTAGTCCAGATCGTTTGCATGTCGCCACGCAAACGAGATTTGGGCTTCAAAGCTATTGGGTAATGGATTGGACCACTTAAAGAGAAACGGCAATCCCTCTTTTAAGAATACATCACTAGCAAGAATGTCACACGAACACCCTTCTTTAAACGATCATCTATCAAAAGATAATTGGACACTGCCGCAAATTTTTTTTCAAGCCCTGACAGTTAGTAGTCTTATATCTTCGTCCCACTTTTTCCCCGTTCTCTAGAGAGCACTTTGTTATAATGATGAACTTTATGGGCTTCTTTCTCTAAAATAACAGCGTGAGGTTCACCACTTTCAAAATGGAGTTGTTTAAAGTGTGTATAAAAACAGCTGAGGGAAACTCCCAACCATTTTAATCAATTAATTGTGAAGATTTCAGTGCGCTCTCGGGTGATTCCAATTTTGGTCCAATGGATTTAATTATGAAAATAAATCAAGTTTTTTCTCTTTGAAAGACATTTTAATACTGATTAAGGTTGGCAGTTGTTTACTTTTTTTTGCGTAGTATATAAATAAAAACTTTTTTAAGCTTTTATATTCCCAGTTCCTTCTTGTCAGAAGAAAAAAAATTATCCTCCACTTATGCTTTCCGGTCTCTAAGAAAACTTTTTTTTCTCATTTTTATGAATGTATATGTAAAAAATTAGTTTGACAGATGGAAATATATTTCTACCTCTTTTTGCCTCCATATATGAAAAATTCAGATAGATTAAAAGTATCTTTACAAATAAAAGATGGATATCAGATTCCATCAGACACCTAGACTTATAATTTCAGAATCCCTGATACATTTTAATCGAATTAGAAGGTAAATACAGTTGCTTACTGGGGTTGTTTTGCAATTCTTAAAAAGCATTATTACCAAAATAAATCTAATAAAAATGTTTGGACCATCGAAAATGACTTACTATATCGCCAACATTAAACTATTTAACCGAACAGCAATATTTTGGCAAATGTAGATCGTAAACTTGAAACTTATTTTAATCAAGAGAAAATCATTATATCTTAATATAAATAAAAGTCAATGTAGCTGCTGTGTGTGTGTGTGTGTGTGTGTGTGTGTGTGTGTGTGTGTGTGTGTGTGTGTGTGTGTGTGTGTGTGTGTGTGTGTGTGTGTGTGTGAGTGTGTGTGTGTGTGTGTGTGTGTGTGTGTGTGTGTGTGTGTGTGTGTGTGTGTGTGTGTGTGTGTGTGTGTGTGTGTGTGTGTGAGAGAGAGAGAGAGAGAGAATTAGAAATTAGGAAACATTTTTCTATCTTATATTTTTAACTACTCTACCATTGTTTCTTTAAATTTCTCTTTTATTTTAATATATCCTTTTGATAATGCTTTTATTGGGCTTAAAGTAGTGTTCAGTCATACTTGAAACTGAACTTAAGTCAAATGGTCAAACGAAGACAAACTTTCTTATACATCAGCACTTATGAACAAAATTTGTGGTACTAATGTAACGAATATTAATTTTTGAAAGAAATTAGCTATCAATGATTTTTAAAACTTATTCCATTCTCATTTTAATTAAAAGTAGTTGATAAATATTTTTTGTGATATGATTAAAGTATTTTGTATATTACACTATTTTATACAAAAGTGGATTTTATTTTTGAAATATTTTACATGAAAGAATTTTAAATCTAAACAAGTTGGGATATATTAACCAGTTCTGTTGCAAAAAATAGTTATTTCCAGAGCACATGGATTTATGAGTTTTATAATATGCCCCAAATGGAATTTAATTTCTTCTTTTGAAACTATTTTCATTTAAGTTAAGTTTATGTTCTTCTTGCAAAACAAAAAATATCATACATCATCTATATCAGTCAGAAATTTAGAAATTTTTTGTTATTTTCTGTATTTTTTCAAAATATATAAATGTTATTCACAATTGTTAAATATTTAATGCATCATAAAAATAATCGCAGAGTAAATTTTTTCCCGCTAAAATGGTTTTTAAACTAGAGGTTAATACTTCACGGGTCGCTGCTAAAAATATGTAGTTTCAAAATTAACATAACTTAACTTTCCTTTTTTTTAAGCAATGGTACTAAAATTAAACAGCAAAATGAAACCAAATTTCATATTCAGACTATGGAAGACATCGAGATATGAATTCCGCAACGAAAAAGAATGTGGGGGGATAGCAACAAAAATCCTTGACCGTTAAGATTTGGGTGATATGTGAATGATAGAATTAAAATTTAATAGCTTTTCTTTTAGAAATTATTTTCCTTAAAGCAAAGTTTATGTTCTCCTTGTAAAGCAACAAAATCATACAGCATCTATATCAGTTGCATTAGAAATTAGAAATTTAGAAATTTTAATCAAAATAATTACTTTAATATATAGAATAGGAATGTTATAAAAACTTGATTATGAAAATTTCATTGATATTCACGTTATAAAACTACACATACAGTAATAAATGACATTTAGGATTAAATTCACTGAAAATAATCATTTACTAACTCTATCAATACTGAAAGGCCCCAAACGCTAGTTCAACGAATTTACACTATACTTCTGAATGTTACCGTGAAAATCCCCACATTTCCGTTAAGTGAAATTGTCTGAAAAGCGGAGGCTCACTCAAATGGGTTGCAGGGACAAAGAGATTTTCTGCGAACACCAAAGGGTGTCCGAGCATACATTTACTTAATAGCCATCAATTAAGGGTTGTGTTTTGTATATTAAACCGTGTAAAACTCGAACTGTCATTGCCAGTCTTGAGGGAATGGTGCAGGAAATTTTTCTTCTGTTTGAAGGAAAAACTTGGACGTTCCAGTATTTTGAAGTACCTTAACTTGAATGATCTAAAAAGTAAGAGGGTTAATCAACGTTAAGTTCCCCTGGCCCTAGTGCAACATTTCCACTAAGGTGCTCTTCTCTGTGTACAAAATATAACATGAACAACCTTTGGTACATTTTTTCTTTTTGTAGAATTTATTTCCTCAAACCTTCCATTGCCCCATATTGTTTCATTCCGTCCATTTATTTTTATTACTGATACCCCCAAATACGGAAAATTATTTTATGGCCACCCTGTATATACTTGCTTCTTTCGTTTAGAGATACCCTTAGAATTTCGTATAATTTATTCAGATGTATTTATCTTTCAAATTTATTTTAATTAATATCCACTCCTCAGAATCTATTAAAATTATCATCGCTTATTTCCATCTAGTTGATCCCAACTCGAAATTCCTTTGAATTTCAAATTTATTTTTCTCATTTTGAGATTTATCCAAAATAAATCATCAGTTTAGATAGCTAGACAGTCTATTATTGAATTTTTTAAGCTTCATTTTGATATAAAGTTAAATAAAAAATTAATGTTCTCCGTGTTTTTCAAATGTAAAATATATTTTATATAGTCACTTGACTGTCTCACAATACATTATATTTTACCACACTATAAATAATTGAAAAGAATTTGCTGTAATTCAAGTCATTGTAGTTTCTTGATATTGAACAGTATTTGTTAACTTTACGGTTAAAAGTACGATTTGTTTTCCAACAGTGCATATTAAAAAATAATACTTTCCTTATTTTCGAACTCAATTTTTTATTTATCACCCACAAATGAAAATAATTCTGATTTTATTGAATCAAATTTGCATTTTCGTAAACATAACTCTGAATTAATTGCTTTGCTTTGTCAGGCTTTCTTTTTCCTTTCTAAAAAGTCTCCGTTACTTGATAATTCAAGATGTAATAAATATCATATTTCAGAAATTATGCTTTGTTTTGAATAAAATCTCTTGCTTCTGTAGATGTGTAAACATGTATAATAATTTAAATTCTGAATTCATTTAAATATTGATTATAATCATGCACCTGATAAGATTTTCTGCATACATCTGACTTAGAATACAATATGTCATCATCTAAGACCTTTGATGATTGAAATCTGGAAAAAAGATCAAAAGTAAACTACTATGTACAGAGATAAATTTATATTGAAAGAAGATAAATCTCTCTAGAACTCCCGTGGATTTGAAAGTCGGTATTTTCAGCTTAGAATATCGTTACACATTTTTTTATGTGCTGTTAGTGTCATTTGTTTAGACAAGCTTTTCAAAATATGTAACCATGGGTTTCCTCAATATGCAAATTCGGATGTATTATTAAATTTATTGACTGCAAATTCTATTTTAAAACTATTAGAATCAAAGCTTTTTATTTCATATTTATTTCATAAATAGTTATAAACGCATCAAGATTTTAAAAATTTAATTGAAAACAGGTTTTATAAATGCACTTTTGTTAGCATACTATCTACAGATTTTTTTTTATTATAAATATTTCCTATGTTTGAATGTAGGGTATTATTGTTTCTCTAATTCCCTACCTGATGATGCCATAAGGTATAAAAGCATAGTTTTATCTATTTAATTAATGATTCAAAAGTGATTATTGAAACTAATAAAAACAGTTTTTAAGATCAAACTTACATTAGTGTAATAGTAGCACGCATTTTTATTTTTAATGTTTTTTTAATCTTTCATTTATAATTTATACCATAAATATTATAGAATCTTGATATTTTTTTTTTGAAATTTTGGACCTCATGTTTCCCTTAATTCGAAATCCAGATTCATGAAGTATTAAAATAGTGTTGTCATCGAGAAAACACAAATGTACAAAATTTCACACATCTGGTACATCTGGAAGTGTGTGAAAATCAAAAACAAAATTCTCTCTTGAACCCTTTGCGGTCCGATGTCGAGTGTGATTCGACATTCAAGACTGTGCATTATTTTGACGTTTTATTTATTTATTTTTCAAATATAACTGTTAAAAGCACCTACATAATGGTTAAGAGATGTAGATTAATTTTTCAAAGAAATTAGACTTAAAAGAATTATATATATTTATTTTTCATAGCAATAAACAAATATTTGTATTAGGTGAATAATTTCGCATCTAATTATTTTTCGGACTGCAAAGGGTTAAAAGCCAGCTTTTAGTAAAACTCGAAAAAGTACCCTTTGTAGCTTTTATATATAGTATTAGCAAAAACTCAAGCAGACTAACTTCAAACAATAGCAGAACATGAACTCTGAAATTATTCATCACAACATAGGCTTAATTGTCTTGTTGTATGAGTGCCTATTTCTTAAAGAGAGATATAAAATTTTATCTCAAAGGTAGGAGGTAAAACGAAACGCGTCACGATTCATGAAACGTATCCATATCGATTTTTTTCCCTTCTTATTTTTACATTCACATGCTGCTTAGCGAGTACCACGGAGGGGGAAAATGGCTATGAAGAGCTGAAAATCAAAAAGAAAACAGCGAACGCCTCCTTCTGGACATAATGCCTGGAAACCTGTCTACGAAGATGAAATACTAAGCAAGAGCGAAAAGCAAAGATAAGAAGTGATTAATTATATTGTGCGTGGCATTTTCAATAAAACTCCTTCACTGTATACTTTAGCATTCTTGCAATCCATTATGATTCTATTAGTTTTATGCATCACGAATTTGCCTGGGGTCTTTATTGCCCAGTCCCTCCCTATCGTTAAAACTTGGCTGCGCTCGTGTATTACTGTTTAATCAGGTCGAGACATCCTTAGTAGCAGTAAAAGAATAAATATTGGTTCTAAATTATTTTTTCGTGCCAGCGTTCGCTACAGTGACTTACGAAACGCGGGGACTTCATCACGCTTTCTGGAGTTTCTGCAGTTAGACATATGTAATTTACGAACATGAAATATTCACTATTGGAAGTTTCATATTGCTTCCCAATATCTAGAAGAAATAAATTTCTTTGATGCGAGTCTTGATTTTCAAAGAAAAATACCTATCATAGATTTTGGAAAATGCATGCAAAAAAGTGTATTATCATGAGTTCATCGAATAAAAGTGCAAATTTCAGTGCGTGAGTAATTTCACGTCTATGTGTGTTATTTATTTCATGCAAATATTTTCGTCTGGTGATATATAACTTTGGTTTAAAGATTATATTTCAGTATTTCTTAGTAGATTCAAACTCTCTAAATATGATTCCAACTAATCTGTTTGATTATAATCATTAATTTTTTTGAATAATTCTATAGGGATTCAATGCTAATTTTTAAAAAATACAATTCAAATAAAACATTGATTACTAGTTTGGTAAAAGCGAGAAAAAATTAAATAAGATTCCTCCATACAAATATGAAATTATTGAAAGAGAAATATTTAATTATAGTAAATGTCATAACTGTTTAAATAAAAAACAAATTTAATAAATGATATTGTATGGTTCTTGATCCATTCAAAAACTCGAATGTAAAATATTAATGATAAACTTCTTTTTAATAATAAGTTAGGTATTTTTAAGACCTGAGCAATATCAAAATATTTTTCATAACCCAAGATGCGTCATGTTGTAATTTCCTTAATATTTTAATCAATTTGAAATTGAATATTTTGGATGAGACATCTATAATCTATAAGATGGGGATTAAATAATTATTTTATATTCTTAAATGTACAATATGCTAATAAACGACATTGAAAACCCAATTGCGCATCCCTATAATTGAGCTTAAATGAAAGTATAAATTACTCAGCAGAATATTTGAAACACTGCATTCGTACTCCGCTACTTACACTCTTGTTAAACATAAAACCAAATAGAAATTAAAATGACATACAGAATGATTTTATGTTATAACAAGCTCATACCTATATGTAATATTGTACATTGGAATTCCGTAAAAGTTGTTGTTAGGTTTCCAGTTTTTCAACAAACCAATTACTTTCATTTTGATTATAGTACTGGAATAAAAATATAGCGCACCAGTGATATTATTGCAAAAACATTTTAAAGAACTTATTCAGCATTTATTCATGCTCTTTAACATACTTCTCAATTTTCATCAAATCAAATACTTTCATTTTGGAAGTGACATTTATGGTGTAAGAATAGAGCTAGCCCCTGCTATTTAATTGAGACATTATTATGATATTGAAAAAATATTATTCATCTATTAGAATAGATTTTTTTAATAGGATCGTTTAGTTTCTTTTCGACTATGAAATTTTTATAGAAATAAATGAATAGTGCACCGTTGTACTGTTTTATCATGATTTATTACATTTAAAGAATTTTCACTGCATTTACTCAAACCGTTGTACATATTCACCCAATTTGCATCAAATCAATTACTGTCGTTTTAAAAGGGACATTTCTGGAGTAAGAATGAAGATCACTGCTGTACTATTTAATTGGGACATTATTAAGATTTAAAAAACATTCGGCGTCTATTATAGATATTGCTAGATTTTTATTTGGTCAAATATTTTCATTTCGATCATGAAATTTTTTGTGAGAGAATATAGGAATATAAGGACCATTTTACTATTTCATTGTGATTTATTACGATTTTTTTAAAAAAAATTACATATATTAAAGCTTTTGTAGATGTCCCTCGACTTTCATCTAATCAGTTACTTTCATTTCGATTGTGATATTTCTGGAGTAAGAACACAAAGTGCAGCTGTGCTACTTGGTAATAATTTTATAAAAAACATGTTTAAAAACTATTGAAATAGCAATTTAAATCTTTACTCTCCTTAGGGAATAGTTTTTTAAATGAAGACTCGATGAAATTTCTCACTATATTATTTTTACATCAGTAATAAATTCATAAGATAAAAAAAAAGTTGAATTTATCATTCTGAATTTTTATTCAAGAGGTTTTAATTTTTTTAAGAATTATAATTTTTTTTAAAATTAACTTGCACATATGTGTCAGCAACCTTGAAAAGGTTAAAACTTATACTAATGTCTATTCAAATCTACTTTCCCAGTCAGCATTTCACCGGAGTCCCAAATACCACAATTTAAAAGAGAACAGAAAAAGAAAAAAAAACGATGAATGTCTTACTTAAGTGAAAATTATTATTATTGTATACAATATATGAACATCAGAACAGTTTATGAACAGAGTCCAGTTTAGTTATATTAACATCCCGTTGTAAACACTAGGGTTATTTTGAGACGGACCTCGTAATTTTGAGCCACAGTCAGATGACGAGGATGACGCTTAATATGGAGCTCCCCTCACCACAGTACACCACACCAGTGGGAGGACGTTTGACCTGAAGAATTTAACATGCAACAGTACCTCTTACACGATGTTTCTGCGATGGAATCGAGATTCGAACCTGAAACCGTAAGTCTCAAGAGCCGAGACCTCACCACCAGGCCAAGGTGGCCTGAAAAGAGTCAAATAACTGAAGATTTAACACAGTGCTTACATAAATCATTTTAGGTTTACATCTTGGCAATCACATTTGGTTGCGTGCAAATTAACAGATGAATAAAATGCCTGGGGGTAAATGCCATAAATGTTTAATTTAAGGTACCAAATCTTGTGTCAGATACTAAAACTGTTTATGTAACAATAGTTTCTCTGCTAAACTTTTCTGACTGTATCACAAGTAGAAATGGAAAATAAAAGCTCTGCAATAGATGACAAATTTGTAAAAGGAACAAAAAACAAAAGACGGCATTACCACTGGACGTCATAGTTTAATCGAAAATATTTTGATGATTTCATGAAGATGAAAAAATAAACAAATTCTAAACAAATTGCCTCATTCAAATGCCGACGTATATTCACACGCTCACAAAAATTAATTTTATAAGGAACATTCATGTTTCATTATTATCTTTATAATTATTTTTGTGAAGTTAAATTATTTGAACTATTGTTTTAATTTGAATTGTTTAAAAAAATCTATCAAAGCAATTTTAAATCTTTGAAGTAAATTGTGTTGTTCGATCTAGAGAATAATGTTAGCACAGATTTCATTATATGTATTAGCATTTAAGGAATACATACTTATTTTTAATTATTAAGATATTTTCCTTCTACCAGTAAATGAAAATAATATTGAGGAGATAATATATACGATATATAAAATGTATGGGCTTCTTTTTAATGAACATTTAGAAATTCTCGTGCACCACTATGCATCACGCGGGGTTACAGAAGTAGACAGTACACTTCATAAAGACGTTACATACAGAACAGTTATTCACGCATCACATACGCTTGCACATCCCCTTTTTACAGAGGGGGGGATATTCAAACATATAACAGATAGAACAGATAAAGAACAACCATGCCCGAACCCAGGACGCCGAGATCAGGGAGAAGACGCGCTACCCTTGTGCTAGGACGTCGGCAATGTATGCGATTGAGATATTATTTATGACATGAGATGTCATCTAACAGGGGTGTCATAATATCTCATTCTCATATTTTTGAAAGATCCTTTAATGAGCCCATTAGCATACATGGTTCAAAAATTTATAATTAAGAGGAAATTTTTAATGACCTGGAACAGGGCTTTAAGAAATGAAGATTATCGAATAATTAGATTTATGAAAAATGTTATTTGATTTTAGTTATGTATACAATTGAACTCTGAATGTCGCATCATTTTACCATTTACATAGATTATTATCTTACATTTTTAAATACTTTCAATTAAACGTTTCCAAGCGATAAGATGTGGAAATTATAACAATACTACAACATTTTATTTAATTAGTAGGATGAAAAATGAGCCTCATAACTTTTTTCCTAAGGAAGTTTTGTTTAGTTTTAAAGTAACACTAGGGCCATTTGGGACGGACCTTGTAAATTTGAACCTCAGTCAGATTAGGAGAACGACACATGAGCTTAAATTTTACTCCATACTTTCGCACCACACCAGCAGGCGGATATTTGGGCCCTACAAATTTAGCATTGCACCAGTTCCGCCTTCATGACGGTTCTTCTGTAAAATTGGATCTCAAATTGGGCTTGCATCCCTCCGACCTTGAGCCGAGACCTTACCACCAGGTCGGAGGGGCCATTTTCTTAAGAAAAGATTATCGCTACATATTTTGAGCAATGAATTTTACTTCTCCTTTTTATTAAGAATTGGTAAATGTTAATGTTAAAATTTTCTTACAAATCCCTCGCATCGTATTCTAAATGCAGCCAAAGATGTTTTACATTTGAATATTACTTAAATTTGCTTTCTGGTAAGTAACTTTGTTTTTAATGATTGGTCGTCTTATTTCATTGAAAAGTCATTTTCTGAAAAAATTCAGCCTTTTTTTTTCAGTTTAATATTTTTCTATCGAAATTTCTGTGATCTTCAATTAATGCAAACAATAACTTAATTATAACTGTTAAATACTTAAAATTTCCTGATATCTGATAGCTTTAAACATTACTTGTTATATTGGGATTATCTTGAAAGAAAATAAAAATATTGCACCCATTATTTTTTAAATGAATAATGGTCTTTTTCTTTAGCATCGCTCCTTTGAATTTCTGCTTATTACTTGCAAATCTTCTTCAGTTTCAAGTTGTATTAATATTTAATAAATAAGAAATATATTATGAGATACGAATGTTTATCTTAAGTGTGAAATATACCATGATCATATAGCAACACGATAAGATCCCATGTTATCCTGTCAACATTATTCACCAACAATTTGTTGCTATATGACATAGAATATTCCTATTCAGAGAACTTATCTAACTTACATGTCAAGATGCCCCTAAAATATGGAATCTACCAATATGTATCAGCCACTTCCTAAACACAAGAATCCACTTAACTTCTCGAGAAAGCACAATAGAAGCCATCGTCTGAGCAACAAATGAACCCGAGCATTTGAAAAATATGGCACTTAAGTGCCCAACCCCGTGAACCACAAACACGCTGACAAGCCACTAAACATCGTTCACTGACACCGCAACACCACTCATCACTCCACCAAGGCAAACTTTTCAACTCTCTTTCAACCTCAAACAACAGGCCAACCATTCTTCCTACCTAACAGGTACCTAATTATCATATAAATAATCTAGCTAGTTAAAAGTTTCATTGTCGTTGAAGGAGTGCTGTCTATAGATTACGAGCGCACGTACTAGAACTTCGTCAAGAGATCACTCTACTTGAAGCATAATACCCTAATTTAAAGTCTTTCGAATCTATTAAGCCCTAGGCGGACCAGACCACCCAAAGTGTTCATTCCTGACGTTTATTTAAAAAGCGCATTTAATTCTGTAGAAAAGTAATTGTAAGTGGCACATGTTCGGATTGTTTATGTATATATTTATTGCTGTTTACGTTGTTGCTGACCACGTGGATGGTTTTGGTAGATAATTTCAGGTCAGAGGTTGAGCAGGTCTGAAGGAGCGATAACCATCTTTAAAGAAAGCTGGCTTTTCTTTTCTTTTCAACTGCTTCTTTCGACTTTTTGTCTACGATATGGAAAGTTCCATGGTAAAAAATTAAGTTCAGTCCCTTCCTCAATTCTCTTCAGTGAAAGTTTTGACCTTTGGATGGATCTGTCTAAAGAAAGTCATTTAACCTTTTCCGCTTTCCCCCTCCCATCTAACTTTCTTCTTTTTGTAGTTCGGCCCTACTCATTTGCTGCCTTTAAAGAGGCATTTGACGCTCGCGCCAATTGAATTTATGACTAATAGATTGAGTTTAAGAGTTTTAGACATTGCGTAGTAACCATATCTCTCGACACATTTATCAAGATTTTAACTAAGATTTGACAGATAGGTGATGGATTAATGTAACGAGTTATTTCGTTTTCCATTTCGGATTGCTTTTTGGTGGTAGGCTGTCTTAGAAGAAGGAAAACTGAAATGATTCTGAATAATTTTGTTTGATTGAAAAAAGATTAGTTTTGTATACGGAATTGTTTTGAAAATTTCGTGAACATTTTTAGTTCTGTTGTTTTTAAATTTTTCCCTCATTCCTTTCAGTTCAGAAAGGAAACTGATTTTATTTGTTCCAAAGCTGTTGATTTCTTTGGGTTTTGTCGCGAAGGTTTATTCAGCGCTTCTCGGAGATTATTAATTTAAATTTCATATTTTTCATAAAAATAACCAAGTAAAAAGGGTTGCCCGTACGCCGTACTTGCATCAATTTATCGAATTTTGAAAGATGTAAGCAAAAAATAAATCATTTATAACAATTATAATTCAGTAGTAAAATTACTTCGAAAACGTAGATAAGTTAAGTATTCCATGGATTTCCTTTTGAATCAAAATAAGAAAATATTCCCAAAATAGAAGGTTTTAGGAAAATAAACCAGTTAAGGGGTTGAATACTGAAAAGTGTAAAAGGAATCGACGGAACATTGGACAATTTGTTAGAGATGCGCAATTATTATTATTATTATTTTGCAAATTTATATGGTCCTTTATTAAAATTAAAATTATCTCTTTCCGAAAAAAAAAAGATCTTAATCAGCAATTCCTTTTCCACCATTTACTGCGAATACTCTTTAATAAAAAAACTTCCGATTTTTATTTCCTGTGATAAAAAAATCCACAAATAATACAAAAGACGGAGTTCAGGAAACAAATTGTATGATTGAGAAAGATGTTTTTAATACATTTCTATAGCACATTTGAAATCTTCTTGTAAAAAAGTAATTATCATAAAAGTGAAAATTCGCAATGTCCAATTGGATATTAGCAAGCCATACGGCTTGAATATAGGTTGATAAGCGAAACGACGTGGGGCAGAACTCTCTTGAAATAATTATTTCATCATCCCAGTTTATGCTGTAATCCTTTACTCCTTTTAAAAAGCTAAGTATAAGATAAACTTTCGGTATTTTGGTTCTTTTTGAAGTGAGATTTCAAAAACTGAGAGTAGATGGAAATAAAAAAAAAAAAAATTTTTTAACTTTTTTTTAATACAGTGAATGAATTTAACTTCTAATT
>JAOUZG010020818.1:200394-226696 GCA_026289955.1 Argiope argentata
AAGTGAGATTTCAAAAACTGAGAGTAGATGGAAATAAAAAAAAAAATTTTTTTTAACTTTTTTTTAATACAGTGAATGAATTTAACTTCTAATTTCATTTAAAACAAGTGTATTTACTTAATACATTTACTCATCAAGGTTATTACTTAATATAAGAGAACTAAAATGTTTAGATAAGCATTTTTTTATTTTTCCTTTCAGGGTAATACATTGATCCAGTTTTAATAAAGCAGTAGCATTTCACCTTCTCCTACAATAATTTCGGGGCCTCGGTGGTAAGGTTTCGGCTCATGAGCCAAAGGATTTATGTTAAATACTCGATTCTATCAAAGAACCGCCGTGTACGGAGCTCTGTTGCACGTTAAATCCGTCAGGACCAAACGTCCGCCTGCTGGCAGAGGGGGATGCCAGCTCAAGTGCCGCTCCCGTCATCTGACAGCGTTTCAAAGTTACGAGGTCCGTCCCAAAATTGTCCAAACGTTGCTTTACTAAAGGATGTTAGTACAACTAACCTAAACTACACTAACTACAGTAATCACTATAGTGATACTTTTTTTGATAGAAATATTATATAGCAATTGGTAAAATTTTGTAAATATTTATGAAAGAATTAACTTCCTTCTGGTTGTTTATAAATACCAGGGGAATTGGTATCTCCTAAATTTTCTCGCATACTCCGCAATGAATACCTAATTAATATTAGAAATATAGACTTTTGACATTAATCTAGTATTTTTGTATGCATTTGTCAAGAGAGTATGTAACATTTTGAAAGAATTGGCGAAAAACTACAGTTGGAATCACAAGATAACACCCTGAATTTCATCGATATAAGTCTTTGTTGTCTACAAAGTACAGACAGAGCTTAACAAATTTGGTTCGAAATTTGATAAGAATCGATATTCTAGCTGCTAAACTTATATACTTAATTTTATATATAAATCTTTGCGTTTTGGAGTTAATGAATTCACCTGTCATCGAACAATCAGACTGACTACTACGCATAAATGGACTGCGTTTCAAAATTTGAAGGAAATCAATAAATTTGGTTGTAAACCCATACACCAAATTTCGTCCTAAGCTCAAAGCGTTTTTGAGTTATCCTATTAATAGATGCACTGACAGACTGATATAATGCCAAAAATGTATTTTTTAAACTCAGGAGATCTGAAACAATGGGATTCGTTAAAATCTCATTGTTTCAGATCTCCGGAGTGATCTCCTTTTGAATATTTGATGATGATAATACTTTGTATGCGATAAAATAAAAATAATTTATATCTCTGGAAAATATAATCATTGAGAGACTGATAGCTTCTTTTGAGATTTAATTTAGCTAATTCGCCCATAGTTGTTAGTAAAACAGTTATCTCTAAAAAATTTAATTCGTGATAAATTAAAACATTACTTACAATTTAACAGTAGAAATCAGTTCAAAGTTCACTTCTAGATCAAGTATAGAAGTCTCTTTAACTCTAGGTTTATCATGAATTGGCATATATACATTTCTACCAAAGGGATCAAAATTACCCTTTTCAGTGGTTAACTAGAAAAAAATTAATTGAACTATCTATTATGAAGTACAAATAGAAAAAACTTTTATGTTTTCAATATATATGTTAAAGTTTTTTGTGTTGAAAAGGCAATTCCTCTGCATTTATTTACTAAAAAAATGTATTTATTTTCTAATCTAGGTCTTCAAGATAATTTATTCTTCCACCATCATCTTCTACCAAATCATTGAATCACACGTCTTCTTACTAACAACTTATAATAGTTTCTTTTGACCGACATTCGTCTTCGTCTTCTTGCTTCTTATATACACACATTTTACTAACACATACTTATCCCTATATTTATACCTATATCAATGTGCGTCCCTATCAAGCGGTTACATATTTAAATATAAATGTATATATTGTCAGCAATATTTATTCGAATGTTCAAAATGACCCCTTTGGTAAAAGTAAGTATATTATATATATTCCTCCGAAACTAAAAAAAGAAGATAAGATTTGTGATTATATGTTTTATAAAAGTATGAAAAAATTAATTGAAATAGTCTGATAAAATACGGCAATAATTTTCTTGAAGAAAATTAAAGAAATGTTTTGTCAAAGGGGTCAAAATAACACCTTGTTAATAAACCTAGTGCTAAAAGTCTAAAGTCTACTTCTAGTCAAGTCTTTAAGAAATCGTACAAAATCTCGTGAATAAACATCCCCATATTCATCTTAAGGGCAGAATAAAAAATTAATTCTTATTATTCTTCGCCTATTTTAATTAATGATTTTATCAATTATTTAATTTGAAGAAAAACAGTTATCGACTGCTGCAAGCAATATACTCAACAGACGTCCTACTTGGTCGAATGAGTAATGAAAAGAATAGTTTTCCGTATATAATCGTAGAATGCCAATTCATATCCAATCCATTAATATGAAATGAATTAAGCACATTTGTAATATGGAACTTAAGAAGGCAACTAAAGATGATTGGGCAAGTTTAATGAAATGTATAATGATTCTCAATCCAAACAAAGGTGCTTTTATAATTCAATATTTAAAAAGTAAAAATAACCAAAGAGAAGTTATATTTATGTATAGAATGACTTAAAAAGAAAACAAAGATTTTTTTTTCAAAATTCATAAAGCTTTTTTTAATAGTCCAGCTTGAAGCGTATGATAAGAGCCGGATAAGGCCCTTTAGGGGTCCGTTGGCGGTGCAAATGAAGCAAGCTTTTTCACTCCAAATTTCAAAACACAATTTTTTATCGATTTTAATTTAATCTTTATATAAATAGTTTTTTGGAAAGTTCAAATGCTAAAATGTTTAATTACAGATCACGTTTCAAAAGTTTAATTTCGATATATCACGTATAAATATATGCACAGCTCAAATTTAACAGTCATTTAAAATAATAATAATAAATATTTAAAAAATGACAAAAATTTTCTTATTGCAACGTAAATATCTGATCGCATATATACATTCTTTTAATTTTTAAGCGTTTCCATAGCAATTTGTTATTCACTTGTGTAGGACTTGTTACTAAGTTGTGAGTCAGCCACATGAAACATTTTTTTGTGTGTGCGATATGCATTTATATCGTTTTCACATTTTAGAAAGATATTTACCCATTGGTTTGGCCATAAAAAAAACTCTCAAGATCAATCTGTAAAAACTTGAATTTGTGGAGAAATCACATGAGATTCCCTGACGCGAATAGTTTCTAAACCAAATACCCATGGTAACAATTAATATTTTTAATAACAATGAAAGATGGCTTTCTTTTATTTCCTTTTTCAGGTTGTGAATATTACAACATTACTTTATATTAAATATTTTTAAAGCATTTCAAACAATCAAGGGGAAATGATGAGTCACACTAAAAAAAGATGGGAAAAAAATCTTCGAATATGTGTATGAAAAACAATACCAGAACTTCAAAAGAAACTATGAAGAAATCATACTTTAGGAAAAGAAAGATATTATAGAAACAAAGATTTACGATAACTGGTGGTAAGATTATATATATATATATATATATATATATATATATATATATATATAGTAATTTTTTTTGACAAGTTGATAAAGCAGAATTTTCGTTTTGGAAAAGTTTGAATAATTAGAAAAATTATGAACAACTTAAAGTCGTCAATAATTTTTGTTGGAAAAAGAACACATCGAATTCTAAAACAAACTTTTTGGATGGCGACATCGGAGGAAATGGGCGAAATACAGGATGGATTTTTAAATTTGTATTTTTATAGTGTTTTATTAATACTATAATTATATTTAAAATTATTTCTTTTTTTCTGATACTGGTAAAGCAAATCAATATTCATAACAAATAAGGCATCTACCAACTTAATTTCATTTTTCCTTATTAATTTAACTGACTACCTGAAAGCTCTCAACGAATACAAATCGGGGTGAGTCAAAAAATCTTAATACATCTCCATTTTAATACAAAACAGATTATATGTTCCTTTAAAATCACATATAGATGAATAAAATCTATCAGTTAAAAAAAGAAACTCCAACGATCACTTTTTTTAAAAAAAATATTATTATTTATTTATTTTTAGTTTTTCAACATTTTGATATTCTTGACTCGTTATAATTACAAAATGAATAAATCTAAATTATTAAAGAATAACCACAATTGGAAAATGAATCGCTTAATGAACAGCTGTAAGTAGAAAAAATTTAATCATATTATAATTACTTCAACTTTAAACAAAAAAAATTGCAATCATTTTATAATAATCTACCGTTGATTGCATTATTTGCAATTCTCAAAAGGCAGTTAATTTTAGAATATGCAGTTTTATTTTCACCGGGAAACATAAAGAAATTTTTCAAGAAAATGTGTTCGGTCGCTTCTATACCTGAAGTGGAACCTGGCCACTATGCCATAATAGTAAAATTCCAATTTCGCCCAGAAAATCTAGAGCTTAAGAAATGATACCACCACATATGTGGATATAATGTATATTATATTTTTCCTCGTGAGCCAAAGTTCTTTCGTTTTTGTCAATATAATTTCGTAAAACTGCACCAGGAACTGCTTCGTCATCTGATATTTTGAAGGATAGGTATTTAAAATAAACGATGTGTAACTTCGAAAGGGAGTGGTTAAGTTCTATATAGCTTTATGCCCTGTTTAAAAGCAATAGAGGGTTATTTTAGAATATACTGCGAATATTTAAACTATGATCAAATAATGAGGATGATATCTTAGAAGGCATTGTGTCCCTAAACTTCTTCACCACACTAATGGAACGAAAAATCACTTTCCGTAACCTCAACTAAGGTGATACTTTCATTTTACTTATTAAGAGAAGTGAATTAAATGCACCAATTGCATTGAATAACTGTTTTCCTTTATCGTAACATGGGAAATATATTGGATTCATAGTCCTCAAGCTTAATAACACTGAAAATTTTACATGAGTTCGAATCCTATTTCGTCTGTGAAATAGAACTTGAACAAGTAATATAAAAAAACAATTTTTTAATTCCTACTTAGGTAATCAGGAAAAAATTTGGAAGTTAGAAAATATTTTATTTTAGTTACTTTTTATTAAATAATTACAATTGTTGTTGCTCTCATGTTTCGCTTTACAAGGAGAGGAGGGGTGCAGTAGTTTCTGAGCGTATGGACGCCTGAAAAGCCGTGGTTATAAGTCTGACTACTAACTCACGTACGTCACAAACCGTTTTTACGGGGCTGACTTCATTCATCCACAGATCGTAATTTAGATCTGAAACAGAGAACGATTACCTCTGACCCAGTTCAACCATTTGTATTACTCTCGACATGGAAGACTTTGTGACCACGATAGGTTTAGCGTCCACCACACACAGAGAGTGGCAGGTTTTAACTCGCAACCCAAGAAATGGGAATCCAGCGCCCTATCAACCAGGCTATAATAGCCTAACAATGATAATTACCATAAATTATTAATCAAAAAATTATACTAGCATTGAATTTGCAACTCCAATTGAGGATTCAAAGCCAATTGTGGCAACGCAAAATTCATGAATTATCTACACCAGTTTCGGTAACGCAATGAAGATTAAAAATTTCTAATTTTCTTAATTCTGTATTATTTTAATTCGAAAGTACTTCAAATTGAGTCCGAAAAAATCGATGAATTAAGATTATTTAGTTTTAAATGCATCAAAAATTATGAAAATAAAGAGTCGTTTAAAGTAATTAGCCGAAAACATGTTAAGCCTAACCTCATTCGTGTGGGGAAAAAACAAACTAAATTCATTACTTATTTGGTGGCGGGAAAATGAAGATTTTTGGCGAAAAAGTTAGTCTTCAATTAATTAATAAAGTATCAATGAATTAATATTTGAAAAACTTTATTAACATCAAATGTCATCCACTACAAGTTTTAAAAAAATTACTTGAACTTGATTTTATGAATAAAAAGTATTTTATTAATGATTGAAAATTTGAAATAGATATATTTATATCGGGAGAGTGTGAGCTTATAGTAGGAATTGAAAAGATGGGATATCATCGTATATGCATCTTTGTCAAATAGCTAGAGCTGAATATTATCAAGCATTTTCTAAATACACCTCGTGTAGGTTCAAAACTCTATATATTTCTAAAAAATTTGAGAGTAATTTAATATATTTAAAAACTTACTTGTGCTATTGCTCAAAAGCAAAAATCAAAAATTTCTTCAACTAAAACGCTTATACATCACTTATCGCAAATTTTGTTCTGATAACATCCCCATCTCTACCTTCATGATCATGAACCACTTAACCACTGTTTTATTTTCTTAACTATTTAATAAGATGACATCCTCTATTTGATTAATATTTTCTTATTTTATTTCAAATGGAAATCTATTGAATATATGACTTATCTATGTTTTCGAACTAATTTTCATATCTAATTATAATCATTATGAATGGTTTATTTTTAGCTTACAGCTATCAAAATTCAATAAATCAATGCGCGTACGGCATATAGGCAAAACTGTTTAAGTGGTTAAACACATAAATGAAAATGATTGCATAAGTGATTTTGTTTCGTATGAATTAATATTTCTTTTCGATAATTGATTTATATTATTTAAATTTAGTGTAAGGGCATTACAATTCCTTATGAAACAACAAAATGATTTATTAAGATCCTTATAAAGGGATTTTCGATGGCAGTGATTATTGATAAATTTCTTGGTAATAAATATTTCATTTCTGTTTTCCATAAATATTGTACATTTTAGTAAATTTTACATATTAATAGAATACAATGAAGACAGCATTAAGAAATAGCTGTCTGAGTATCGTACAGGTACTAAATTTCCTCTATAAACAAATAAACGCCGATATAATAGATCACTATTACAGAAATGCCTTTTTGCAAGATTTAAACTCTCACAGTTAAAAATCTATTGCTACGGAAAATAACTAAAAAAATTAACTTAAAGAAATACACTTCTTGCTTTTGTTTTTAACTCATAAACAGTTAAATATTTTTTTTAATTCAAAAGTTATAGCACTCGATTTTAATTTACTCTTACAAAATAGGCTCATCAATTTAAAATTATAACATATTTCGTATGTGTAAGATTCAGTAAAATGCATAAATCGCGTTCCGTATAGAGTTTCAAATAGCTATGTTTTTTAAACGCGATAAAAAATAGCCACAGATGAATCGCTATCAGTCATCATCTTAATTTTCATCCCCTTTACACACACACCACGGCAGCAGGTATACTAAATAAACAGACGTGTTTTTTTTTTATCCGCAAGTTTCAAGCCACGTCGGATGTGTCAGTCATTCATAATAGGCGGGGTAGACCTGTCGGGCTTCTCGTGTCAGCAATTTTTACGCTCTTTTTATATCAATAAGAAGAATAAAGAGTGCTGCTGGCACTCTCTTCTCCACCCTGTAATTTATAGTCTTTCCTACGTTTCCCTCACATGCATCAAACCTGAAAGAGAGGCAGTTACGATTCAGCAAGTGAAGATTTCGGCTTCATGTGGCACTTGCTACGGCGATCTACTGCTTCCGTTACATTTGACTTGGCGATTATTTATTTGTAGCGCGGTCGCTTTTTCAAATAAATCACATGAATTTTATCTTTAAAATTATTTAGGACATGTTTTTAAAACACTTATTGTACTGACTTTAAACATTTAAAAAATGGATTTCAATTATCCATAGCTTAAATTTGCTGTTAAGGCAAAGTTAAACGACTAACAAAGAATATTACAACAAATAAATTTAGGGGCGGGGGGGGAGGTCCTTTCTCTTTTTCTCTCTCTCTCTCTCCATCTTTTCCCCCTATACTACTCAGGAAATATAGATACATATGTAGATGCATTTTAAAAATCGGATTTAAAAAGTCGTAAGACGAGCCAGAAATTTTATCCTAGTCATTTAATTTTAAATTAATTCCTATTCCTTTAATTTAAAATTAATTTGACTTTTATTTTAATTAACCATTCAAATTATTTGAATTTGAATTGTTTGTTAAATTAATATCCGCTTCAAAATCTACATAGGGAATAATTAGGAAAAGACCTATTAATTGTGACTTGTGATCAAAAAAAGGAAAAGGATGGCACATTTTAAAGTCATGCATTTCCTTAAATTATAAAAAAAAATCTTAAAAATAAAAATTCCACAAAAACTAATCGTTTGAATTTTAATCAATTTAAGGCCACATTTACGAAAGTATAGATTAAAATGAAATCAAATTATTGGATTGTAGTGATTTAAGGATCAGAAGGTTGCGTGTTCAAATCACGTCCGGGTAACCAATGTAGCGATTGAAGGTCGCGGTACGATCCTGCGACGTTTGGGCCTGTAGCCGAGTAACATACCGATCAAGCAAAAGGGACCCTTCAGCTCGAAGGATATTATCTGGCTTATAAGGCTAATGCTACAGGATAATTATTTTATTTTAAAAAATAGCATTTAAATGAAATCAACAAAATGATGTTTCAGTTTGGTACCTCCAATGTAGAATATAAACTCTTCTAGTATCAATAAAGAACATTCACCATTATATTAATTATGTAATCCACAACTTCAATTAAAAAACTAATTTTCATTAAAACCAAAGATACTTTAAGGGTAGCAAAGACATGAGTTTACTTTAATTTTATCAACGTCTCGTATCAAAACAAAATGGAGGCTATTGTGAGCTGGACCTCATAATTATTAATTGGAGAAGTTGACATGCTTAGAATTATATTTAATATTTAACATTCACTTTATATTTAACACCTATATGCTAATGGCATCATATTTGATGCTTCACTCCCAAATTATTATTTAATAACCTCACGAAAGTTGCCACAAATTAACATTAAAAAAATCTCAGAAAGGTAACATTTAGTCGATCTACGCATGCAATAAGGCTTGAATTCAAAAAACTTCAAACTATTCTCAAATTGTGGGTTATGACCCCAAACAGAAACTTTAAAATCTCGAGACGTCTTTTTCAACTGAAAAATCATCATGCTCACTGTATTTATAAGCAAAGTAGTTAAAAAATCATTTCAATTAATCAAATCATTTCCTCAGTCAAAAGGATTCCAAAATAAATATTCTTTCATTTATCATTAATTAATTCGAGCTCTAATTTTAATTTATTTATTTTCCAGCTTCAGTGTATGATTTTCTGCAGAAATAAGGCCGATGATTTTTATTATTTTTAATGTGAAAAAATGCCCCAAATAAAAAAAAATTAAGAAATCCCAATAATAAGATTCAAGTATTTCTGAAAAATCCCTTATTAACTTTTTAATTTATTTTTCAAAATTTAAAATTGAAGTACAGGATTTCGTATTTAGAAATCCCCGTCCGAATAATTTGAAGTAAAAGAGATTTTAGATCAGAAATTGCTTTGAGATTTAATTTTAAATCAAATTTAACTATTCTTTAAAAAAAAAGACATCTATTCTTAATTCGAGAATAGAATGCTTTAATTTATGCTGCGATTCGAGATCACAAAGCATATCAGCTTACTTGAGATATAATCAGAATATTTGTTTAAGATTTCTCAGATAACGCGCCCAAAAAGTTACGATTAACTTATGATCATCAGTATTAAATTGTCAAACTCGCTTCGTGTATGTCAATAACTTAAGTCAAATAAACATATTACCGATAATTAGATGGGCAGCTCTGAAAATGCGAGTCAAAACTGTTCCCGTCACAATATCGGAGAGGGAGAAAAAATCTGGAGTCAAATGCCACTTACGGAAATTGGTACTTGCCCAACGCAATTTTGACAAGAGGTAACCTGCTTTCTTTCTCCAAATTAGAGACTTGTCACTTGAAATACAGTTCTTATATATACTTGATCAGTTAGTAGTTTAGGTCATTGAAACATTTTGAAAGACAGCGAAAGAGAGATGACGACAACCCAAAATGCCAAAAGAAACGATCTTGACTACGATTAAATGAGCACATGAGCTTGGAGTGTCAATTTTCATCTCTCTATTTTTTGTCTTACGTCTTTATTAAATTGAGTTCATTGCACGTCGAATGCGAGATTAGGGCGTCTTTGAAATGCAATCAGTCTATTGACAAAAAACTAAACATATGTTCGAAATCGAAGATGTATAACTCAATAATACAGTACACCGAAGTTGACAGTGTATGTAACAAACATAACAGCATAATACCCCTAATTTAATGATAAACCTCTAATTAAATGTCTGCATTCATATATTTTTTATAAATAGTTGATATACATTCTTTATAATGCTATTACTCAAGGGCACGACTAAATTCTTTTGATATCTTGATGCATTTCACAATTATCATTAAATTAGGGGTTAATTAGGGCATTACATTAGGGCATTCCTTTGGTATTTAAATTTAATTCCGAGAGTTTATTCCCAATTTTTAATTATTCAAAGTTATATAATTATTAACTTCATTCAAATAAAATATCCTGACAATTAGATGGAATGTATTAATAATTGCATATGGAAAACTTACATTATCAAATGAATCATATTTCCAGACACTGTATGAATTTTTCTGGAACTTTTGAAAAATGTGAAAAAATTTAGTAAATTATTCATTTTTACCTCCCATGAGCCACATGAAAATCATCTGTGACAGTATTAAGAAAAATGGTAGTTATTAAGTTTTGGAAATTATCTGATCACGCAACACTAAGTCAATTCACTTATATCCTTTCAGCACAATAAGAGCACTTTCAGAAATGATAAATTTTTCTACATAAAGGTGACATGTTACCATTCCATTACCATACGTAATAAATTATCAATTTCATTTCACTATTTTGATGGTATTTTTTTTTAGAATGTGATTGTTTTCTCGTAATACAAAGAGAAGATACTGTGATGGTTAAAAGTACGACCAATAGGGCGATTTTTAAAAAATCTCCCTATTTTAGACCCTTCAGCCCTAAAAATTGATTTTTGAAATTATATTTATTAGTCTGTCTAACCTTCTGTGCGTATATGAGCATAACTTAAATTTTATAGATCTGAATAGTAAAATCTGGTATGCAATTTTTACACCCAAACATTAGATTTGTTACAAATTTTGTACCATATCCTTCAAAGAAAAGGCCCTGAATCTACATACCAGCTTGTGTGTGAACTTAATAACTCAAGAGGAAGACAAAAAGAAAAAGAAAAGAAAGAAATTTTGCATGTATCATTTACATCAAAATAATAGATTTTTGTTGATCCATATAGCGAAGTACCTATAATTGCAATAATTAAAAAATTTCGGGAACTAAATGAAATTCGGCATATCATCTCGATCAAAATTATATTCAAAGTCCATCCTATATTATATATATATATATATATATATATATATATAGTCAATTACATAAAATGTAATTAATATTACTTCACCATTTCTTTTTATTGTTTCTTAAATATGTAAGGATGTCTAAAGCATTTATATTCCTCAATAAAATTTCGAATGAATGTTTCCTGTTTCCCTTTCTCTTTTTTATAAAATTCAATTGTTAAAAAAGTTGAATAGAATAAGAAAACCATTATTCTCAATATTGGGTTAATATCATTTCGAAATATATGTTACTAGTTCGATGATATGAAAAAGTTGAAACCTCATTGAATTGTGAAAATAACATTTGAAAAAGGCTGTATTTAGAAATAAAACCGAATTCTCCTTAAAATAAGTATATTCATATTTTTCATTTACCTTATTAAACAGTCTGCATAACCTTAGAATTAATGAAAGTAAAAAAATCTATCATAAGAATAAAAAATCACTGGGCAATAAAAATCAATATATTGTACTAAATAAAAAAAAGTTTTATTATTCTGGAAATTATTGAAGTATTGTTTGATTTAATTTTTTATGTTAACTTGAATACTAAATTGAGTAAAAATTCATTAATTTTTTTTCTTTGAAAATGCTTATTGCTTGACGGAAGAGTTTGTTCAATTGCATTTCCCTTTTCTCCAGATTTTTTCTGCTTTTGTTGTTGCATATTCTCTATAGGCAACATAAATTTTGAGAGTAGATTTGCCGATCTTAAAACGTTGATTAAATGCAAAAAGAATATAGTGCCGAATAAACTTAACTTGGTCCTTTTGGCAATACATCTTATTGACCTAAAATTGCACAAAAATCAATAAAATTGTAAAAAGCAAAACGATTTTTTTTGTTGTACACTGTATTACCTCTCAAAAATATCAGTCATTTTTCAAATGCATTTTATTTCTGCATTCATTTTTTAATTTAAAAAAAAATAATTAATAGGAATCAAGCTTTTATATTTCTAATAAGGAAAAAATTATTTCTATTGTATTCAAAATGCATTTTTCAATTCCTATTATTAGTTCACGCTCCCGATATATATATTTAAATATCTTGTTGAAATTTTCAGTCGTTAATAAAATACTTTTTATTCATCCACTCAAATTTAAATGCATTTTTTTAAACTTGAAGTGGATGGCACTTGATGTTAATACAATTTTTTCAAATATTAATTCATTAATTAAAAATAATTAGTATTTAATACTTTAAATAGAGTTTTAGCAGTTTTTAATGAAAAATTGAATCAACCGGAAGTAGCTCAATCGATAAAATGCGACGATTTCGGTATTTTTCACGTGTTGGCGAGGAATGCGAGTTCAATTCTTACTGAAATCAATATTTTTTATAAGATATTTTTATTAATTGCAATTATTTAATAAAAAGTAACTAAAATAAAAATATATTATTTGTTGACCTAAGTAGGCAATGACTTTAATTTTTTTCATGTTACTTGTTAATTTTCATATCACACTCAACACAAACAATGACTCTCTATCATATTATTAATGGGTGGAGTGACTAATAAACATTAATGGGATAATTAAATCTCTACGGTTGTCAGATATGTCTCGAATTATATGCCATCTGACAGTCACATGATTTCTAATTAAGGGTTGAGTCCAATATCGGGATTTTAATCTCTATTTATTCAAAACTATTTTATTTTCCTTTTAATTTTTCATACTGTGAGCAGAAATACTAATTCATGATAATTGATATTTATATTTTCAAGGACAAATAAGAAAAAAGTTAGCTGTAATAAAGATTTTTTCAAACAGTAATGAGAATGATGGGCAGGGGGATGTGAGCGCAGTTTCAAAAACATTTAACAAATTAAAATGACAAGATTGGAAGATATATTTTGAAGAAATCATTTTCAAAAGCTTTTGTACGAGTGCGCAAGGCTGTGATAAGAGTTCATGTTTTAGAGATCAATAAAAAAAGTTCTTATATGAAAAAGAAAAGATATTTAATGTTCAAGTCAAAGTAAAGAAAAATATATAAAATAAAAAGTCATGGAACTGCAATCAAATGCAAAGGAGATTGAGGTGCAATATTTAATATGGAAAAAGAATATTCTTTCTTTCAGTAACAATAAAAGCCCAAATATTCCTGCTTATTTTTTAAAAAAGAGAATATTTACTAATCTTTAATAAAAACAGCCCCTTCAGTAAGAAGGTAATCGATTATATTCTAACGAATTCTGTTCTACTCACTCACTTACTCTATATAAAGACATTTCGTTTGGAATAGGGCAGATATTAAATTACAATTATTGAATCATTGAAATGTTTTTTAAACATCAAGAATCTGAATACTTTCATAGTAAATAGCAACTAATATTTTCAAGAATCATTGATGATGAGAAAATATGGCCTCTAACGAATTCTGTTCTACTCACTTGCTTACTCTAGATAAAGACGCTTCTCTTGGAAGCGGACAGATTAAATTGCCATAATTGAATCATCGAAATGTTTTTTAAACATCAAGAAGCTGAATACTTTGATAATAAATAACAACTAATATTTCCAAGAATCAATGATGGTGAGAAAATATAGTCTATATATAGAGAGAGAAAATGATGGTGAGAAAATATAGCCTATATATAGAGAGAGAAAATGATGGTGAGAAAATATAGCCTATATATATATAGAGAGAAAATGATGGTAAAAAATATAACCAGCTAAATAAAGATTGAATAAAAATAAGTAAGTGAACGCGACAACTTAAAAATTTGGCTAAATTACAATTAAGTTATAAGATTTTTTTAAAACTTTCTTATGGTGCAAACATACAAAGAAATCTTGTAATTCAGCTAATCCCAGAAGCATTCCGTTATTATTAGAAAATATTTGCGCAGGTGATTCATATTACTGCTATTTTTATTTAACCTTTTTTCGTTTAAATGGGAAAATTTGCTGTTTAATTGAATCAATACCTTGTATAAAATCATCTTTCAAGTCAATATATCTTTTTGACTATTGGTAATATTTACTGGAAAAAAAATGCTTTGAATTTTTCTACTGCACAGGTAAGGCTTATTAGAGCAGAAACGAACAACGCTACCAAGGATGTTTGTAATATTGCCTTTTTATTCTTTTTAAATTAGAATTTAAATATTCATTGCTAAATGTTACTATTTTTAATTACATATTAAATTATTTTGATTACTGAAATGAAAAAAAAATTATTATCTATTTAAATGACATTCTCAATTAACATAGGATGGATTATTCGAAACAATTCATTATTCGACTAACTGATTCATGGGTAGAAAAATGTAGGAAACATTCAAATAATACATATCATGAAGAAAGTGGAACAAATATTAACATGAAATAATTTTAAAAAATAAAGTGGAAATGTGATAGGAGAAGGAGAAAAATATAATAAAGAAAATAAGAAGGTTATGAATTTCCTGATTTTCTAATTGTTATTAATATTAGGAAAGGCTGCTTTTTTGTGACTTTCATCCTATTTATAGGTTATTTCAACAAGTGCGCTTGAAGAATTTTCAACAATTCTGAGGTGCACCAAGCAGATAACTATCCGAGAAACTATTTTAACTTAAGATTCCTCGGAATAACAAACTTAACTACATAAGTTAATCGAAGTTTCAGTAAGGAAATACTGATAAACGTTACTTAAAAAATTGAATAATTTTAAAAAATAATTACAAGGGATATTACAGTTCTGTAGCCTCCAAAGGCGATTCGTCATTATTACAATATCTACAATCATTTTTTTTTTATTGCTTGAACTGAATAGCTCTGTTAGAAATGGTGCAAACTATTTGCAAACACAAGCTTGACGAAATTTGGAAGCTTTTGCAAATTCTCAAAATTTTGCAAAACGCACTGTTGAATAGATTATATATTCGCAAGAAATTGATTGAATATTCATAAAACAAATATTTTCATTATAATATTTTTCTTGAACTCTTTGTAAGAAACCTTTGCTTTTGCTAGATGCAACTGCTAACAATATTAGATATAATTATCTCTGGTTTATTTTACATTGCTAAGTAGAGTTATTTAAGCTTCATAAAAGACTTCACATACAGTTTATGAGAAAAAAGTTTATGACTGATTTGTAAGATATGTATGATATTCAAAATCTGATGAATAAAATTAGCTGTGAAATACAAAATTATTTGAAACATTTTATCAAAAGAATTAATATTTAAACGAATACATCTAAAAATAATAATATCACAAACTTCCTCCAAAATTTAAAATGCATTTTAAGGAATGGGAAAAAAGAAAAAAAGCATTCACCACTCGGAAATGGTAAAATCAAAATATTGGGCAGAAAAACACATTTATATTTTATCAAACATATTTCCAAGTCGTCATACATTAAAAAAACGATATTTTCCACCTAGATTGGCTATAATGACTAAGGAATTACCTTCAGCTTTATACTTTTAAAGATTTGGGATATTTTTTTTAAAAAAGAAAAGAAAGAGTTAAACATGCAATTATTATATCCATTACACGTGTTTATTTGGTTTTGAGTAATTTCATTGCAAATAAAAAGGTAGTCATCCCAAACTATTATTTAGCTCTACTGATTTCATTAATTTATTATTGTTCTGTGGCATTAGCTTCATAAGGCAGTTAACAATGGCTGGTCATGGGTGATAACTTTTTTCTAGTGGTTATGTTACGCGGTTACAGAGCATTGCCTCGCGAGTTCGATCCTTGACCTTCAATATTTACAGTTCTTTTTTCCCTAAGTCTATATTATGCTTCTTAAAAAAGATTTGGCAAATTTTTATTCCACTTATCTTCTGTTATCAATTCGACCAATCGAGACATGATTTATCTTAACTAATTCCTCTTAAGCAATTTGGCTACTATGAAAACTATTAAAAATAATAGTTTGTTTCATGTTCATTTCAGAAAAAACATAAATGTTATATTAATTCAATTCAAATAGAAAAGGAAATTGTTTTCTTATATGAAAAAAAATGTTTTTAAAAAATGAAGTAAACAGATAATTCAATTCCCCTCCACATTTCTGTAATAACACTTTACAAATCAACTATGATTTATTTTCTAGAATTTCTTGTTAACTTGTTTAATTATGAGTTTAATACTTTACCTGTGTCATTAAAAAACGACCCTAATAATTCAAGATTTTTCGAATGCTTAATCATGTCTCTGAGAATGAAATTTAATACTTATATCTATCTTTATCCGTGTAAAAGTAGATAAACGAACCGAATGGACTTCAAGTATATTTTTTATTATAATAATAATGATAATAACTTTTTGGTATAATTTTTTGGATTTAATTTTAGCAATGAAATATATGTGCAATTAAACAAATAAATAAAATGAAGCAAATGACGAATTTTATTACAACGGCAGAAATTATTACAGTGATTTATTTTTTGACATTTTTTGTCTATTTTTTTTTAAATTTTACAAATAAAACAATGGAAAAGACAAGTTTTGTGAAAGATATCATTTTCTGTATTTTAAAATCATATTCACTTTAAATGCAGGAAATCGTTTCATAGCAGTAATTTCTTTTAAATTAATGCAATTTTTAAAAATTCTAACAGCCCCTTCTAACATTGAAAAATTCATTTAAATTCAAAGAAATTAAACTTTAAAATAATCTCCAAAATATATTTCGATTCTATAACAGGTGTCGGATGTACTTACAACAAATTTGATACATCATAGTTTGACTATTTTTAATTCATAGAACATCAGCAAATACGCGGATTTCTGTCTTTTATTCAACATTGTTTCGAGTAATCCTATATATCTACTACGTCTGATCTAATTTTTAGATCCTATAATTAGAGAAGAAAAATTTTTTCTCTTCAAAAAAGAAGCAGAAAAAATGCCAAATCGAAAAATGTCAGGGAAGCCCTGCTGCAAAGTAATCGTGATTTGAAGCTGGAAGGTGCCTCTCCCTGCTTGTCTTGAGGGTGGCTCGTGTACCGTTTATTAATTTGGAGCCAGGTCAGCAGGTAGTCCCTCGAAGAAGAAGGATCTGTGGGGGGCGGCTAACGATCTCGGACCACCGGCGAGGGATGGACTCTCCCTCCATTAAACATGCTAATGCTAAAGTTCCCAGCGGGTGGTGAAAGATGAGATGTCGTTCAGGTTCTCTTCATCGTTTATCCACCATCTTGCGCAGGTAACCCTTAATTGCCGTTCTCATACATTATCACAGCACAAAGAAAAGAAGAAAAGGGTTCTTATGTGGTTGAAACTTGTTGCGAATCAAAAGGAGAATGTAAACCAAAGTATGCATAGAGCTGTCAAGTAATTTAGTTAAGTCTTGATTGTTATTGTGGAGTATACGGACAGATTTTCAATTGCTTGCTTTACAGTGTTTGATGTAGCATTTCTAATCTAATAGTACTCTAGGGTACGAAAGGGATATGATTTTAATAAAATAGCACTCTTTTTTTATCGTACTTTTTTATTATTAATTAAATCTTGTTATTTTACTAATCAAACCATTTTTATATTAGACAGATATCGCTTCTTTTTCTCTTAATTTTTTCTTGATATATTTCATTAATGAAGACTTATTTTTTGCCAAAAATAAATAACTAAATATAGGGAATTTTATCCACTAGTCTGACAGCTCGCAACATAATGTTTCTGGCATGATTCTTCTGTATTTATATAATTTTTTTAAAAGTTATTATCAGTTATAGCAACGGTAACTGAAAACACACTCACTGAAAAAAAAGTACTATATCTTTAAGTACGTTTACGTGTAAATAAAATAGCTAAACCATGAAAATTATAATTTTAAAACAATTATTTAAACTATAATTACTTGATTCATACTTGCTAATAACTTGATGATATTTTAAAAATTTATTGAAATTAGAATATTGCTGTGAGTAATTAAAATATTGTTCTATAATGGGCATATCCAAAAAAAATTAAGTGAAATAAAAATTACTTTTCTCTAATGTGAAGTTGAAAAAATACCTTAAAATTTCGATAAAAAAAATGTAATCTGAATTTTTTTAAGAGCTTCCATATCGAATATATCATATACAGTAAATCCTACTAGACTCTCCTATCTGCCCGTAAGTACACGGAATAAACCATGAAACTGAATGACCGGACCTCCACAACTGTGGCAGTAATTGTTGTTGAATCCGAAGGGCCATCATCTGCCATGGTACAACCCTTCCCGAAGGAAGTACGTCCCGTCATCGTTGGGAGGAGCCTAACCCCCACATATCAGTTCATCTTCCAGGGTGGCGAGATCCAGCCACCATGCAGGAAGCATCTCATCGTCATTTCGATGTGCCTTCCCGGGGGGAGGAACTCATATGCAGTAAATAACTACAGGCCAAACATGTTTATACTAAATCCAATGACTTGATCTGAGAAGGGTTTTGAAAAATGTTCACTTAACGCATACCTCAATTTATAGATTAATAAATGTCAGATGTCGAAAAACTACATATATAGAGAGAGAAGTATATTGACTGTAGTTAAGTTAATATAATTTTCATTTGCCCTTTTTTCCAAATCTTGCTTTAATATAAATAAGGGGGAGGGACGGAAATTGCGAATATTTATTATTATTTAAAATTTCTGGCGAGTTGTGACTAATGGAAGCAGGACTTAAGAAAAAAACTAAACATTACGTATTCTATATTTTTCTTGCTTCAAGAGGAATTGGGAAGGATTTATAAAACTAGACAAAAATTCATAAAATGAATGAATTCTTTCTAATTAGTTTGAAAAAAAAATTTTGGACAGGACAATTCTTTCTTTGAATTTTTTTTTTTTTTTCGAACGCAAGAAAATATTTTCGTAAGAAACTAGTGACAAAACCCCTTATTTTAATAAAAGTTGGCAGGAAATTTACCAAAGATATCGCTGAAAAATATTTCAAAATTTATACTATGACATTTCTTACCGTGCTTTTTAATTTCAAAAACTGTTTATTAATTTAGAGTACCATTTATAAAATCACTTTTATGAGCATGAATGTTAAACGGTATAATGATTACTCATAGATGAGATGTCCAGAGCAAACTAAATCCATCGATTGTCGAGCACTCTTTATTACTGTTGCATGGGAATTTGGAGAGGTAATGCTGACACACGTATCATCCTCTGCTTCAGAACACGTTCAAAATTTAGAGGTCGAACTTAAAAAAATCCGCACGTTATTTATTATTCACTTAATGTAAATAAATTTTTTTATAAAACAAATGCTTAGTTTTTTAAAAAGATTTATCGTTTTCTTGATGCGCTTGAAATAGAAATCAAATAATCACCTACAAATAATGTCGTGTATCAATAATAAAATGTTTTTTTTTTTTTTTGCTTTTGAAAAATCTCAGTAGTTGCGCAGGCTCTTTTTTTATAGCGATTAAAATATACTCTTATTACTCTTACTCTTATTCACAATGCAATTACAGTATTTTGTAGATGATATTTTCCTCAAAATGAATATTTTCCCTTGAGAGTTTTACTAGATATTCCTTATTTTAAAATTTATTAATACTTTTTTTGAAAGGACTTTGGTGGACGTAAAAGGATTTGAAGGATTTGGTATCTAATTTTAAATCGCTGTAAAGAAGCTTACTATAAATGCTTGTTTCCATTTTTGTTATATATTTTTTTCTATTTTTCTTCAAAACAGGATGTTCAATTCAAAATTTTTAATTTCATTTGACAATTTTTACTTTATTTGTTTATTTTTAAATCATATGATTTACATGAGATAGTATAAAAAATTGCAAAATATTTTAATTTCCATTTTTCTTATAAATATAAGTTTTAAAAGGTTTTGAATACTTTGAAAATCTGAATTTTTACTTTTATGTGTCTAAATTATCACAATCACAGGAAAGAAATTCTTATAGTCTTCGTTGGAAATATATCAATTATTTACCTTAAAACCTTACAATAAACTTTTACTACCTTCCTGGGTGGTCTTTAAAAATCTACTTTTGTACACAAAACAGTTACCTAAGCAGCAAAAATTGGCAACAATTTCAAAATGTTGTAATAAATATTATCTATATGCATCAGTAATACATTTTTAGAGCTTATGAAAATTTATAATTTAGTAATGAAAACCAAATAATTGTAGCTGACTTAAAACTGAAATGTTCTAGGGATGTTTATAGTCCTTTTATTTGGTCACCATTGTTGCACAAAACAATTTAGTAATGAATGCCGGAAAGGTAAGTTTTTTTTCGATGTCTTCTTTGTTGGAATCAAATCATAATTACAACAACTTATTCGAGTGGAATATCTTGTATTAATAGCGAGCAAAGAAAAAAATTAGTCGCTGGTTGCTACCAAATTATTCCAGAGATTCTTCAAGCGATCATTCCAATGTATCCAACACAATGACGAAAGTGGTATTAATTCATGTATTCTGCGACTTCTATCAATTATATATCGCTGGAAACACATTTTCTCAATACTCTTGGCGATTTCGGTGGATTATAAACATTTCAAACTAAAGCCTATGTAATATCAGTCATAATTATATGATTGCTTATATTAAGTTTCCAATCCTTTTATGATGCTACACAAAACATTGATATCCATCAAAATAGTCTGTTTTACTGCGTTTTCAGTTTTGAACAGATTTTACAGATTATTCATGATTCTCCTTATAATCTAAATTTTTATATCATTTTATTGTTCTATTGTGATGAAAAACTGATCTTGTGTGTTGAAATACTCCTGTGAACGTCAGATAAAAAAAATCCCTATAAATTTAATTCATTAATTAATAGAAGAATTAATCTGACAGCTCGTCAAATCCTTTAATTTCATCCTCCAGTAAATGTTGCTACCAAGCATCCCTATCATAAAAGATTATACACGTACAAGAAAATATTTCACAAATAACTTCAGATTTGTACTAAAATCAAATAGGAAGTTAAGAAATAAATATATGTACAATTTAACAATCGCTAACAATTGCATATAAGTTGATATTATGTATACAATAAACCAATTTCAAATTAGTATTACTCCTTTTTGGGTATTCATTTAATCTGGTAACTTCAAAATATCATAAATGAATAAAATTCCTATTAATTAATATTTGAAAAAATTGCCATCGATTAATTTCTTGAATTGCTGTGTTACATTCTTTATAGCAACAACTAAATCTTAGGCTTAAGAGCTTTTGAATGTACGCTAGCCATTTAACCTCATCACATCAGGAAATTTCTTCGGACTTAATTTGAAAAAGATTCATTGAATATTATTTTCAAAGATAAAGACCAGGTTTTTTTCACATCAGTTCCTTTTTAATGAACATTTTCGTTTAATTAAGTGAGTACGATATTTTAAATACACATTCCTCCTCAATTTCTCTGAGGATCTCAATATAACTCTTTGATTTTTGTTAAAGAGATATCATTTATATTGGCTTGAAATTCAGCTGTTTGCCATTAAAGTCGCAGCATTGGAATGGTGACAGATAAAAGTCTCCAAAGATTAGATCTGGCAACATAAAGGTTTAAAAACAAATAATTTATTAAGAGGAAATAAAACATGAATTATTTCCAGGTATGACTATATAAATGGTCATTATAGAACCACAGAATCACCGTATTCTCATTCTAACTCTAACATTACAAACATAATTATACGTGTTTATATCATCTCTTAGTTCTAATATTTGCATAATAGCTACGGTTATCATCTTAAATGTCAAATACGATACCGATTAAACATTTATATGCTTAATGTCAAGTGAAGTGATTTACTGAAATTAATTATTCACAATAGCAGGTTTAAAATGCTTTGCATCATTTTAGAATGAAGTACGAGAGACAAGAGAATTAGGAATTTAGAACCTTAATGCCAAAATTTTATAACCATTTTTACCAAGATTAAACTTGATTCGAGTCAAAATAAAATTTCAGTTGTTATATTATTCTGTTATACGCCGAAAATCAATCGAATTGTTAAGCGTGCCAAACAATTTCCTTCTTCGATTTAACACTGAATATCTTCGTATCGTGAAATCAAAGAAATTAACTCATTGCTGGAGTTAATTCTTTCTGGAGTTCAAGGAATAGTAGACAGTTATTGAGAGGCACATTAGGGATCTTCAGTGACTACTACTAACAGCAGGTTCTATTGAATACTCTTTCTGAAGAGACTACCCCAGCGCGTGACCACCATGGGAAAGTAAATACGTAAATAAATAAGTTCGGATGTCTCTGTCCCAGCAGGTGGTGGAGACGCCTTCTGAAGGATTCTCTTTAACAAAAGCTGTGAAAATACCCTCGACCATTTCTATATAAGATGGGTCTTTTTTCATATTCATAATAATGTTCTTGGTGAAAAATAGCTTGTTATCTTTCCTCATTCTAAAGGGCAAATTATTTTTATTGTATTAAGTAGATATTGTTTTTATTTTTGATTATTTTAAAAGTGATTTATTAATTGTTTTCAATAAAATTTTGTCCAACTATATTAAGACTCTTAAACTAAGGATCTCAAATCGGAATGGCATCGGAAAAAATACTGACTAAACTTATCATTGGCGATTCTTCAATAATAGTTTTAAAATATATTTATATCATCAGGACCAAATTATCAAAGAAACAAAGTTGGTCTATTTATATCATCAGGGCCAAATTATAAAATATACAGAGTTGGCATGCTTATACCATCAACAACAAATTATCAAAAAGCCACAATTGGCATATTTATATCACCAGGACCAAATTATCAATTATCCAAAGTTGGCGACTGCCTAAGAGTCACGCAACATGAAAGAGTTCCAAAATTTTGATATATTTTTTTACAATGTTTTTTGGGTATGGGAATTTTATGCTGCTTTTTTAATTTAAAAGATCCTCACTAAATCAAATTAAAAACTAAAAAGTGTTTAAATGTTAAAATACTACTCTAATATTAGTAATTAATTATTTCTTTCAAGTTTTATGTTTTAATTTTTAAGAACTCTTTAAATATATAATAATATATGATTGAAAAAAATAGATATAATTCTATAATTGAATAATATTTAGATAGGATGCCTTTTCTTATTCGATTTAAAATTGTTTTTAAATTTCGATCCTGAATTTTGTGTGTGTGTGTGTGTGCGTGCGTGCGTGCGTGCGTGCATAAGAAGTATTGAAACTAACTCTTTTGAAAAAAGAGATCTTTTATTAAATACTCTGTCAGATTATAAGAACATTTTACATAAGCTTCTCACATAGAAAATTTTGAACTAACAACAGTTGAGAAGGGAAAAATTGCCCCCGAAGCTTACATTGCCCTAAGACTCTTAAGAGATTTTATCCGGCCATCTATATCGGGATTACGAAATTTCATTAAAATCTACTAAACTGCATTGAATTAATTCTTTTTAATTTTAATATTAATTAATACATTATTTTGCAGTATGATTTTCTGGAAAAAAATGTGTGACATAATATGTAAAATATTTTATTTGGTGAAAATAGGGAAATGTATAAGGATTTTAAAACCAAAGTAAGGAATGTGGATGGAGAAAAAAATCTAACCCTCAACTATATCATATCCAAACTGCATTATACAAATGGTAAATAGTCATTTATGCACTGTAAAAAAAAAGGGGAAAAAGGAAAAGAGAAAAGAATATTGAGGAGAAAATACCGAAAACCTTAAATCCAATTCTGATCACTAACAATGCCAATGTGTGCCACAAGTGCATAGTTAAAAACATGAATAAATTTTATAAAAATCCAAATAAACATTGCTTTTCTAAAATAGAATATTTTTCAATAAAATTTCCAGAAAACGATTCAAATATGTAAATGATACTTATTCGCAATGGTGGATTTCTGACTAAGCAGATTAGGTAGTTGCCTAGGATCGATGAGGTGAAAAGGATAGCAGGCGGGTTGATTTAAAAGATATTATTAGCCTAAATGTCTAATAAATTACTTTTTTAGAAATACAATACTATGAAATATAAAATGATATATTGACTTTATCACAACTTTTAACAAGTTTAATTTTCAGGTTCCTATCCGTTTTCTTATGCTCACTTATTTGTAATAGTTGTAATAACCTTGAGTCCACTGAAATAACATTGTCTACAGTATTATTTCACCGAATATTTTCATTGCTTATGGATTCCAAGCAATCATAAATCAAAACAGATAAAAGAAATTTTCACACAGTAATTAAAATAAAGAAAAATTAACCTAAAATAAATTATTAATATAAGTTAAAGATACTTTGAAATGTGAAACTAAATCGATTGTTAATTGTTTATCAAAAATATTAAAATGGAGCGTCATAATGTGTATTGTCTAGTCCTAAAATATGATTAAATCTACCACTGGAAAACTTCTCATAGCAACGCCTAGCATTTGGCTCCTAATTGATTCTCCAAACCTTTCTTGCACAGAAATATCAGTTTTTGTGTATAAAGAAAAAGAGAGAAAAAAATCGGCGAAATTTTTCAACTGAATACTAATTATTTGAAAACCGTTCTTATGTAGAGCATGCGTATCGATGCGTTGAGATTTTTTCTAATATACTTAAGAATAATATAACAGCTCTTTTAAAGAATTCCTTTGCTGTCTAATGTAGCCATAAATAGTCAAGATTATGCATAAAGCCGTTATTGCTTTCATTCATTCTTCCAATTCAGCCATCATTTATAAATAAGACAATATATAGAATTCTTTAACATTCGCTTATGTTCATCATTATTTTCTTCAGTAGTGGATTGGGGCATTTTT
Source organism: Argiope argentata (assembly GCA_026289955.1). Taxonomy (NCBI): domain Eukaryota; kingdom Metazoa; phylum Arthropoda; class Arachnida; order Araneae; family Araneidae; genus Argiope; species Argiope argentata. The sequence continues at coordinate 225,453 of JAOUZG010020818.1, forward strand.
CGGTTCTGGACACATTATAAGTCTCCTCTCTTTCTTTAATGAACTGGTTTCACATTTAAACACATTTTTTATTTAATCGACAAGTTAAGGATTTATTTTAGGTTACTTCTTTAGTTTTTAGAAATTTGTGAAAATGCATGCAATTTTATTAATTATTATGACAGCTACCATATTTGAACGAAATAATATTTAAAAGGATTTAATTATATTAAGCTCGGTGTTTATAAATAATAATAATTCAGTGAATGCAACTACCCTAACCAATTACACTAGGCAAAGTGCTATTATAATCATGTATTTTATAATTCATATAATTTGTATTTATTATAATCCTGTATTGTATAATTCATAAATTTGTATTTTATTATAATCCTGTATTTTATAATTCATAGAATTTTTATTATATTATAATCCTGTATTTTATAAATTATAGAATTTGTATTTTATTATAATCCTGTATTTTATAATTCATAGAATTTTTATTTTATTATAATCCTGTATTTTATAATTCATAGAATTTGTATTTATTAGACAGCTCGAGTATTTTTAAATTTATTTTCCAGACTTTTACGAAAGTGGCGCTAAGCTGCCACCCATCGGGAAAATGCCACTGAGCCTTAGATTAAATCTCACCTAGAAATGCTTGTTTAATACTTTTGAAAGCATTAATGCCCGAATGCTTTCCTTTTTCGGATTTTTCGATTCGAGTAGTGCTTACGGAAACCTAACTGATTATATTAATCACATATTCAGTATGACGTATGAGTAATTATTTGTTTGAACATGTTTATTGGTCAAATATTTGTTAAGAAATGCAAGTAATATTTATTGCCGTTCCAACATGATTTTACAATTGATTTTTTTTACTTAAAATATTTCATATTCATTTACGTTGAAAAATAATTTTGATGGATTTTTTCAACTGAAAAAAATGGATTTTTGCTTGACTAAATGAATTGCAAACCACACGTACGCGCACACGCATAGGTATTAAATTCCATGCCAAAACATGCATAATTATACAAAACTATATATTCATTAAATTTTTATCTTAAATTCATTAAAGAATGCTTTACTACGTTAATTTGACTGGTTTAGCATTTATTTGGGATTTCTAAAATTAAATCGATAATTTACAGTTTCTTAGAAATAAATACAAGTGTAAAAACTGCAGTATGTTAAGAATTGATCTATTCTAAAAAAAGTGATAATATTGAACAGAAAACAACTTCTCCTGGAATCAA
>JAOUZG010020818.1:231696-243827 GCA_026289955.1 Argiope argentata
ATATATATAATTTTATATACATATATAGGTCTGATTCAATTTCAGCGAAAAGCAGTTATTAAGATTTTCTTTAATTATATCTAGAGTCTTTGTCTCAACATCAGTTTATTCAAAAGTATAGTTGACATAAAAATAGTTACTTGAATTCCTGCAAGTTTGTTCGATAATTGAGAAGTAAGAGAATAGAAATAAAAGTTCAAAAGCAACGGCAGTTAAAAAAAAAAGAAAGAAAGAAAAGGTTAGCTAACGAAATTAAAAACAAAACATCGTAAGTTGAAATATCTAAAAATAAACCGACGCTTTATTTTGTTCAGAATAAGTTTGAACATCTTGACGTAGAACCTTGCGGTAGATGCGGACCGTCATAGGACCGAAATTACAACGTTCGAGTTTGTAGCTGAGTAACATAATCATTAGACAAAAGTTCCCAATCGTTGTTACCTGGCTTATAAGGCATCCATCACACACTTTCCCACCAGTGAGTCAGTGGTGAAACGAAGTATACATTTGAGCCAAGCGTATGACAAGCGTGTTTTGAATTGGCGGTGATGTTGGCTGTTGTATTAAGACGCCTGATGACTTTTGCTGTCAGAAGAAGGCCCCACAACAGCTGTACAAAGGTGGATTATTCTAGGTAGGAGGTCAGCATTACGGCAGATGCGGATTGTCCTAAGACCGGACTTGGAACGCTCTGGTTTGTAGCCGAGTAATATAACCATTACACAAAAGGGACACTTCTCTCTGATGGATGTTATCTGCCTTATAAGGTTTCCAACACAGCCTCTTATTTGCAGAAAGCAATCGATCCAACAAGCTAAAGATCGGCCCTGCTTCTTCCAGTTTTTTTTTACATAAGTAATCTGAAGAGGTATTATCAGATTTTACGATGATGTCAGCCTCGTAAATATTTCCAGGGCTGTGCAGAAAAAATCTTTATGCTGCTGCTTCAGTGGTTTGGTTACAGTGTTTCTGAACATCATTATCAAGATTCTGATATTCTGAAATTTTATATAAGTGAAAAAACTTCTTAAAAGTCGGACCTAAATATATTTTTATAACTATTTAGGCACATAGTATTAAATACGTAAAAAAAGTTAGAATAATCGATAGAATAATTTCAAATATAATTAACCTATCTTGCTTAAAGCTTTTTTACGAACTCCTTTTCTTAATACTTTATGCATGCACAATCCAAATATACAGAAAAATAAATGTAAAGTACCTCAGTTTATTTCAAGGACACATTGTTGTTCATGTTAGTAGTATAATATTGTGATAGTTTTTTAAATTCCTGAAATAATTGGGATTTGAATAAGATATATACGATAGAGCAGTTCAATCAAAGTTAACAGTTTCAATCCAACTTAAAGACAAAGTAAGAAATGCATAGTTGTTTTTTAATTGCCCCAATAAATACAAAATGTTTGCGAATGAAACTTTCTCATTGTACTCCAGTATCAGATGACATAAGTTGGGTATTTCCAACTTGTCCGGATCACTTATTTAGAAGATAATGAAAATCTGACTAGTTGGGGGATTGATGACTTCGTCCCGAAAACACAGTTCTCATGTGGGGCAGGGAGGCAGATAAAACATTAATTAGTAAGAATACAAGAAATTTTTCGTGGGAAATCATTCCGTCGTGTGCAGACAGAACGACAGAACTTCGCTGCAAAGCACGGTTATCTTTCTGTATAAGGCTGCCAAATGATTGTGAATACCATGCCTCCCCTTCTTCTTGTGAAAATGGTTACCTTAGTAACGTAATGCATCTTACTTTGTTATTGAATGTTTAATATTATTTATTTTATGACTATAAGAAAAGTCATATCATTGACCTTACGACCCGCAAGATGGTAAATGAATAAAGAAAACTGAATGACCGGACCGCCTCAACAGCAACACTGGTGGGGACAGTAGTTGAGTCCTAAGGGCCATCATCGACCACTGTACAACTCTTCCCGAAGGAAGTACGTCCCGTCATCGATGGGAGGAGCCTGGTCTCCCATCTATTTGTGTAACCTTCAAGGGGGCAAGATCTAACCACCATCTCATCCTCTTTTTGAGATGTTTCTACCTCCTCCCCGAGGGATATAAATGTAAGAAAAGTTTTCCTTGCCCTTTGATTTGTAAGAGAGGCAGTTTGTTATTTAAAAAAAGAAAGAGAGAAATAAAGAAAGGACAGTATTAACTGCAAGACTACTATTGAAAAATATGAGGTTAGGTCCCTGCATACAAGAGGAGAGGTCCCGCCAATGTTCTTGTATACAATATTTATTCATTTTTGTGGCAATTAGGGCGATAATGATTAAAGGCCCTATCACACGGCGAAATACCGTCAGCAATTTCGTCGGCAAACGACGACGAAAGTGACGTCACTTGAGGATTTGCCGTCTGGTAAACCTAAAAACCTAGGTTCGCGTTATAATGTATTTATCCCTCTTTATTCGCTTCTCCTACTTAGTCAATATCAGCAGTTTTCTCTTTTCATGATTTGTGGGATTCTAGTCAAGAAGTTGCTTGAATTTGTAATTAAATCCGGGATAATTTTTTTAAGTGATCCCATTAGCTTTCAATGAATGCAAAAGCCCATGGTAGCAATAATAGTTGTAATTTTTTTAAAAAATTCAAACTATCTTGGAATTTGTAGATATGTAAATTACGAAGCCAATGCAATGAAATTCCATTGCTTTAATAAATTGCAATTCTATTGACACATTATTGAATTAATTGAAATTGAATCACTTCTGCTTCAAAATTAATTTTTGAGTGCTTAATACAATGAATATAATAAGGATTGTAAAATGAGACAAGTTGCACATTAATCGAATTTGAAAATGCTTTTCTAGCAATTTTTTCGTTTGAATGTCTTTTTCATTTCTAATAGTATCAATCTTATTATCATTTATTGTAAATATTTATTGTGCCATTCAACTAATTGTAATGTTTTTTATCAAAATTAGTAACAATGAATTCTGTAAAATAATAAAACTTTTTATCTATTCTTAGTAACAGTTTTGTAATTATTTTTGTAGTAATAATAACAAGTTAGTAGCAGTTTTTGTAGCAATAATGACAATTGTTACTAATTGATCAAAATGAGTGACAATGAATTCTGTAAAATAATAAAACTTTTTTAATTTTTATTAGTAAGTTTTGTAATTATTTTTGTAGTAATAATGACAAGCAATATATATATATATATATATATATATATATATGCTGCTTTTGTGTTTGTATTTTATAAATTCCTATAAATGTATCTTATCAATATTAAATTTAAAACAAAAATCTATTGAAAAGAAAAATGATTTGTGGATGTGCATTCAATTAAGCTTAAAAGGGGCATATAATCATAAATAGAGCTGAAACTTTAAAATCATTTTTAAGTACCTTAAAAGTGCTTATTTTTCTAGAAAAGTGCAAATAAAAAAAATTGTTAAGTAACACAGAAGAGGAGTGCCAATATATTTAAAATAAAATTAAATAACTTTTGAAATCCAATGATTTTTGTCTACATGAAAACTGATATTTGTTGGATCCATCTCGACAAATTTTAGGTTTCGTGTGTGTGTGTATATATATACACATGCACGCTTGCACACACACATATATATATATAAACAACTGTGTCTAGATGTGCAGTACAAATAATTAAAGTTAGGAATTCAAAATAAGGCAAGAAATTGATTCTGGGACATAAAAAATTCACTAAGAACATATTTTTTTGAATTTTAATTAAAAATAAAAACAAGATTTAAATGCAATACCACCATATCATTGAATAATAAGTACTTTTTACTCTTTTAAATTTGATTGAATGTTTTTTTTCCTCCTTTTAATTTTTTAAAAATAATTTTTGAGGAAGTATATTGGACTTGATTTGTATTTATCATTCCTTTAAATAATTTTTATTTCCCCGCACCAGTTCAAAATTATAAAACAATTCCATTCTAAGGCTATTTCTAATAGTATCTATAGTAGTTTTTTGATAATGATAAAAGTATGATCTTTTTATATTTTCGTCAAAACCAAATATGTTTTATATTTCTGCACTATTTAGTCTCACTCATTTCTAAAATTACTCTTTAAAAAAATGTGTTAAATGTTTTGTTTTCATTTTATTTGCAACTACAGAGCTGATTTTTTAAAATCTTTGTGGATTTATTACCAGTATTTATGAAAAATAGGAATCATTAAATAATTTTCATTCAATAATAATAATCAAAAATAATTTTCCAAAATATGTTATTGCATCTTTCTTAGTTTTTTCAAAGCTAAAGTATTAAAACCTTATTTATTTTTACATAGATATTAAAAAACAGCTTTTTCTTAAATTTTCAAATTGACAAAAAAAAAAGAATGTTACAGAAAAGCCCTTCACATAACATCAGTAATGAGAAGCAATAAAACATAGTCTGACCTTTTCCAAATATGTCGCCATTCTATGAATCTTTCTCAATGCAAATGTATAATCAGGAACATCATTCTAAATTAACTGTTAATTTGTTAAATTTAAAAGAAAAAATGTGAAAAAGAAGCCTCAATTTTATTGTCTATCATACAAAAGGTGATTTAGTTTTTTGCTAATTATAAAAGTATGATCATTTTTATATTTTTGTCAAAGCCAAATATGTTTTATATTTCTGCAACATTGCAGGAACATCTAAGTATTAAAATTTACAATCACTAATATATATTTCACTCTAACATTGGAATTAAAATTTTTTAATTATATAGAAGCTGTTAACAGACTATTTAAGGAATTAATATAATCAAAAGATTATACTATTACTTGAATAAATAAAGACTGAATATGGCCAAATATATTTCACAAAAAGAAAACAACTCAAATCAGAATTAATATATATTTTTTTATTTATTTAAAAATATCCTGTTGAATATCTGAAAATTCCATCACAATTTCGAAGATCCTTCTAGAGAACTATTCCTCGTACGGTAGCGTCAGTTTTTTTAAAGTGAGGGCAATAAGTTGTCCCACAGAATGGGAAAAAGATGCTGTAGTTTCACTTCGCTTTTTTCATTCTGTCGAAACATTTTTTAGTATTTAGTTATATATAACATTCAATGCGTATATTTTCCGATTATAGTAGCGCCAACCGATGCCATTCTTGGCACACTACATCACAGAAAAGTTTCACATGATTGGTTGAATTTCGTTTGCAAACGATACTTCCGTCGCTATCGTGGACATTTTCAAGCCGGTTAAAAAAAGTTGACGATGGCGGAAAACTTGCTTGACCGGTTGCCAGCGGGCACAAATCGACAACTATCGACGAAAGTGCTGACGGTATTTCGCCGTGTGATAGGGCATTAAGATGCTTCATTCCATGGCCGCAAAAAATATTCCTTTCTCTTTGTAAGGATTTTTTTGTTATAATTTTAACAAAAAGTAAAATAGTCATGAAATAATTAGGAATATTAGCACCCTTTTTGTCCAGAGGATTTCAAATACCTTCGTCGAGGTTTGAAAATGCATTAACCACTTTGCCTACGGATTTATCACATCTCTTCAGAAAAGAAACTGATTGTTTCTTTAAGATAGTAAGTGAATGAAATATTTACAACAGCCAGAAAACCTTGCTAAAGCATCAGAATATATCCTTAAAATTTAAAATAAAACAATATTTTGTAAAATTTTATTTTTTGGAAAATAACTTATATGGTTTTCTAATTACATATCAAAGGCCTCTTTTTTCCAACGAATTCGTTTATAAAAGTAAAGGCTTTTGCTATAAAGAAAGTAACATGAAATTTTACTCTTTTAACGTTTCCTCTTATCTATTATCGTTCCAGTCAAGAATTTTATTTTTAGATTACTTTTTTTGTGTTGGCAATTTCGAACAGAGGTGTGGTTTGTTACAGCACTTCCGGTATTTTAGTTATGTTTAGATTGTTTATCTTAAGCTGCATCTGATTTAAAAGTTGCTTGCACATTATTTGAACTAGCCAAAAAATTTCAAAAATTTGTGTTTTTTAAAATCCAGAAACTTCCAAGAATGGCAGCTGCGGATGTTGAAAGAGCACCAGGCGTAAGTAAAATCTGTACGATTTTGGCTTCTGTGTCTGACAGTTCTAACCAACGGTACTTCACGCTAACAATCTATATTTCGCATTTATAATTTCCAAATTTTTACTATTTATTTCATCCGGTCACTCAAAATTTTTCTATTCTTTATGTCATCTGTTGCGTTATCCATGTTTAATTCACTAAAATGGTTACTATTAGTCATAATCATTATATTGTTTCATTTTTTTAATTGAAGTCTAATGAATAGAAGTCATTGTCACAATAAAATAGCTATCGTATATTAGTGTTCGTTCGGTGATCTTATGAGCCGATAAATTCTCTATAGATCTATTTATAGGAATATTGAGTATTTTTCATATCGGAAATAATGCACACAATGCAAATTCGAATAGTTTGTCGTTAAGCTTTTTATAAATGATTTTATTTATGTGTGTGCAAAATTCTAAATATTGATGTATGAATTTATTTATTAGATTAATAATTATATTTTTCGCTTTAAGGAAATATTGCCTATTTCCCTTTTTACATCAATGTCTAATTCTTGTTATAGCAAGCAAATTAATTTTCATTATACTGAATTTTAATATAGTGTCAAAAGAATTATTGATAACACATATAGTGCTTTTAACAATGTGCAGTAGGGTTTTAGTTTTCAGAAAACACTTTTAATTTCTTTGAAAATTATTGTGAATATAGAAACTAATTTGGTACACATTGAACTGCGACAAATATAACATTTTTTAAAATCTGAAACTTTTATTTAGAATTATATTTAATTATCTAAACTTTTATTTCAAATTGTGTACTCTCTTTATCTATTATGTTATGCCATTTGATAGTAAAATAAGGTAGATATCTTCTTCAAAATTATACCTAAGAGTTGTCTTAATTTGTATATTTTTGAAATATTTTTATCACTTGAGTGGCTACCATTTTTCTTCAGTAATCATATATTTCCCATTGGCAATTTCAGTTTCAGTATATTAATTGATATTTATTGAAAGTGTATGTTTATATGTTGTTAATTTTTAAATTCCTGCTTAAATATAAGTGCGCTAGATAAATTGCTCAGATTTAAAAAGATATCATTCTCTAAAAAAGAGTTATGATAAATGTTTTATGTCTGGGTTGCAATAAATGTTTAAAAGCGAAATATTAAGATTTTCATTTATTTTTTTAATTTATACTTGAGCATATTGAATTTGCTGCTACATTGATATCCAATTATCCTTTAAAATAATTAACTGATCTCTGATTCAAAATGATTTTCTTTTTTGAATATCTCAGTCTTATAACATTAAATAGTTCTACTACCAATATTAAAAATTGTTACTAAAATGTAATAATTTTTTATCTCTAAATAGTACTGTTTCTTTTTATTTATATTTTTACTACATTAAAATATAATGAAAAATGAAATCTGATTTAATCTCTAATTGCTGTATATCCAGTTGTAAGAGTTTGAATATGATTAAAGTCATCTATTTACAATTATATATACTTTTTATGGCTTATGTGGCAAAAAAAGTATATATATATATATATATATATATATATATATATATATAATTTTTTTAGTATTATTTACTATATTGGTTATTATCATTTCTGCTATATAAGTTTATTTATTACAAATATTTCAATTATTGTTGGGTAAGTCATGATAAATCATGAAGGTTTCCACAAATGCCGTTTTCTGCAAAAGTGTAACTCTTTGTGTATTTTTATTGTGAAATATATTTAGAGTAGTCTAGTTTTTGAAAGAAAAATGAAAGCACTAGGAATATTTTCTAGAATTTAATACTAGATTAAGAATTTCCCTATTTTATAACAAAATAACTAACTAATATTAAATGAAAATTATCATTTGAATATTTTATATTGTATTGAAATTTTGTATATATTTTTTTCTTTGATTAAGCAGACTTAAATCTAAATAAAATGATTTGATTTTGTTGTATATTAATTTCTAATTTATTCATTGATTCATGTGCATATCTAGCAAACTATCATAAAAATGAATTTATTCCACTTAAATTCTTGAGTATTTTTTAAACATTTTGAATTTTCTAATTTAGTGTTCTTTTTGGGACTTTTATTTCATTGTTTTTTGTAGATTTTACAAAATTCCTTCTTTACTGTCTGCTATATATATAATATAATTACTAACATGCTACTTAATTAATGTTATAGTATGACAATGGGAATAATTGTGTATGTAAAAGTGGTGGAATTTCTGTAATTGTCAATGCATTTTTAAAATACATATAATTATTGTTTCTATTTGACATAAAATGATCTAACTTTTTTTAATGATGCCTTCTACATGTCACACTGATACTTGCAAGCCTTGAAACACTGTCCAAATTATACAAAGCAGAATTTTTTTTCTTCTTCCATGTAATTAATTTTCTTATTCATAGTTAAGTGGTTGCAAATATTGTATCTAAATGAAAAATGCTCAATTTAGAAAAGTCTTGCCGAATATTTTTAAACTTATATATATGTTGACCTGATAAGATAAAGATTTTTCTCGAAGTAGCTAATGAGTTACAGATAAAAATAAAAATATTTTTTAACCAATTTCATATATTAAGTATTTTATTTATTTGAAAAATTAAATGATTCATCACTGGAAGTAAACTGGAACAAATTAAAAAAGGGCTTATTAAAAATTTTCTTATAATTTTATATCAGTTGGTTTAAAAAATGTATTGTTTTACTGAGATTTTTTTAAATATTCTTCTCTTTCTGCAGAAGAAAAGAAAATTTAAAGAATCCATCAGAATAACTGACTTGATGTTAATTTTTGTATAGAAAATATTTACATTAAAAAAAAGAATGACCGGTGATCCAGCATATAACTATAGAAATATTATGTAAACACACACTATATAACTATAGAAATATTATGTAAAAGTTCTAATTTATTATAACAGAAGGGGGGAGTCTGTTTTTAAAACTCTTTTTATGTATCAAATTCAAGTATTGTTAAATTTAACTTCTTTAGAAAGAAAATTAGAGAGAAGTGACTGAATATTTAGGATGAATTGTACATTATCCAAAATTTATTTTTCCTAAAATTTTGTAAATGGTATAAATTTGTTTATTCTCACTCTGTTAAGAAATTAGAAATGTAAAGTAGCATATTTTAAAAAACTGAATTTTTCATTGATATTACTCTAATATTGTCTGGATTATGAAGTGTGTTAGTTATAGCATAGTTTAGCTTTAAAATATCTCTTAGAAACTTTCTGTAAAATAAAATTATGATATATTTACATATTTTGCATATTATAAAGTGATAGATATTTTTAGGACTGTCCCATATTTTAATAAACAATCTGTGGTCTTATTTGTTTTAAAGTATTGATCTTAAGGTTAAATTGTGATTATTTTTTAAAATAGCTGACAGAAAATTTTCGAGGTTTAAAACTCCAAGGTCATGTTGGATTCGACAGTTTACCTGATCAGCTGGTTAAGAGATCTGTCCAGGAAGGATTTGCATTTAATATTCTGTGCATTGGTAAGAAATATATATATTTAATCAGTATTAAATTATTTTTGGGAGGAATGGGACTGTTGCATTTATTTCTAAATAAAAGATCATAATCTATTTCTAGTTTCTCCATTAGATAGAACATCTCTATTGTTTATTTGATCTCAATTGTTACACAAGCTATAATATTATTTGTGTTTAAAACTGAAAAAAAGATTTTTTTTTTTTTGTGCCTCTGAAAAAAATACATTTTCTAAATTTTTTAAAGTGACTTTTTTCATTTTTTTATTAGTGACATAAAAGTATTTTGAATTCATTATAAACTAAAAGATATAGTGTCTAACAGTCATATTAAGCTTAAATGTAGCATGCTTTAGGTGGTATGCATTTTTTAAAAAAAATCTGTAGTGGGAGAAATAAGATTCGATGAATTAGGAATACTACAGGCTCAATTATATTTCTGCACATTTTCTAAATAGGTAAATTTTCCTTAATGCTGTTTAATAAAATTAATTGTTGGTGTCTTACAATTGTTGATAATTTTACATTTATTAATATATGTTAGTGTACATTATTATGCTATATATTAAATAGTATAAAGCAATAATATACAATAAAAAAATCTAAGCTTCCATTAACAAACAAAAAAAAAGAAAGAAAAAGCATAAAATAAAATTTTATTCTTTTTAAAAATATTTTTAAAGGGCGCTAGAATTTCTAAATATGTTTTGTTAATAATTGTATCATATAAGTATGGATACATACTGTAGATCATTTTATATCATTTCACGTAAATTATTTTCTGAAAAAAAAGTGAAGCTAAATTATGAAAGTTATTTATTAAACCCTTTGTCACTTTAAATTTTAAAAATTACTAACTTTATATTTTATTGGAAAATACCCTAAAACAGGGATGAGTAAGCATCGAGAAAGAGGAAAAGCATATATTAGATAATAACATTTTGTAATCAGTGAAAATGGTTGTAAAAGAAAATAAAAAAATTTCAAGATATCTTAGCACCAATGATGATTTCGAAATCAGTGAATCAGTGTTTGTTTGAGATGTGTAGAGCTTTAAATCATTGAGAAAGAAGGATATTAAAATACAATAGGTAATTACTTTAATTTTTCTCAAACATTGTTGCATTCCTTCCTCCTTAATATATGTTACAAAATATTATAATTTTTAACTATTCAAGTAAAAGCTTATTGTTTGTATTTTGTTGTTTTTGTATTTTTTTTATAAATAAAGAATATACTGTTAGATTTTTATAAATTGCACTCTTGGCAAGTCTAAACTAATAAGCTAAAAAAGGGGGGATTTTTTTTTTTTTTAACTCTCCTCTATAAACGTCAATGTGTGGGAAAATCATATTGCTTTTTTGTGTTTGGTGGATATTTGGTTTTGCTGTTTTGGTTACAGGTTGGCACTGATTGATCCTTGATCATATTTGCCTGGTAAAATTAGTAACTACTCCCATTCATGTCTATACATATTAAATAATATCTTGTAATAGATATTACTTTTTCTAGCCAAATTGTTTTACATCTATAGCTTTAGTTAATCTTAATTTTATTTTTCACTTATTTTTTTAAAACATTATTTTAAAATAAGAACTGTAAACTATATATATATATATATATATATATATATATATATATATATATATATTCAAAAATACGCTTGCAAATTTTTGCAATATTACAACAATTGATTTATTAAATAGGAAAAGTGGAATGGATCAGAAAATAACATTTTAGAAAGATTTTGCAATGGGCTAAATTAAGACAAAACTTTGGGAGTTAATTACATTTCAAATCAGAGTTTAAAATATCATTACATACACACATATATATAAAGAGAGAAAACTTTATCTTTCATAATCACTTTTAACTTTATAAGTTATGAAGATGAAGTTTTACTTTTTTTATAACTTTTTTTTAATCTTTAAGTTGTATATATTCAAGATAAAAATGGAATTGGTGAAATTGAAATCAGAGTTTGTGTGCAGAGTTTAACTTCTATGGGTAAATGCTTATTCAAATATATATATATCTATTCTTTAGGAGAAACAGGTATTGGGAAGTCTACTTTGATGGATTCTTTATTCAATACTACATTTGATTCGTCCCCAAGTCCTCATAATTTACCAGCTGTGAAACTAAAGGCAAAGACTTATGGTACATATGAATTTTCTACTGTTCTTTTAAACTTATTTCAACATTATATATATATATATATATTATTCTGACTATGTTTTTTAATCTTCTTATGAAAAGACCTCCAGGAAAAAAATGTGAATTTGAAGTTAACAGTGGTTGATACTGTTGGTTATGGTGACCAAATAAACAAAGAAGACAGGTTTGTATTAATTTATATTGGCTATTTAAAATTTTTGATATTGAAAAAATTAAATCTTTTCTAATTACATTTTACAATCTACCAGTATATTTACTTCTTGCTGATACTTTGAAAAATAATTTGAATTTCCATGTATTTGTATTTATGTGGTATGAATTTTAAAACCATCTGATATATATATATATATATATATATATATATATATATATATATATATA
>JAOUZG010020818.1:244456-287399 GCA_026289955.1 Argiope argentata
ATATATATATATATATATATATCAAATCACCTCTGTTTGGATACTGCTCTTGGCTATAAATATTTAGCATGGTTGGCATTAATTTTTCCCTTCCCCTTCTTTATTTTGTTTCTTTTGAAATTATGAAGATAACAAGAAATAATAAATCTCCTCTAGCTATTAAAATTCAAAAAGTATTGATAAGCAAAGAATTTTTTTTTATGCTAAAAAAATTTTTGATTAAAAATTGAGAATTAAGTTTTTGTTAAATGTTTGCTTCTGGTGACGTTTTTGTTTGCTTTTGTTGGTTTAATGTGCGTCGAATTGTGTAAAATCCCATTCTTTACCTTTTGAATTAAGTGTAATATATAAATATGTTTGTTTATTACTATACAATTAATTTCACCCCATTAATCTTGGCAAATACAAGCTATTGTATATAACTAATCATGAGAAATAAAATATCTGTGTAATTATTCATTATATTTTGAAACTTTCAATTCTATATAATCAACCTCAAAAATGTTAGCATTGCCTAGCTGTCATAAGATATTATGATTGTGTGCCTATTTTTGGTATTTTAATTTAATAAAATTGTCTTTTTAGTTTCAAAGCTATAGTGGACTATATTGATTCACAATTTGAAATGTTTCTTCAAGAAGAACTTAAAATAAAGAGATCTCTTGTTACATACCATGACACCCGAATTCATGCCTGCTTATATTTTATAAGTCCTACGGGCCATGGGTAAAGCATCTTATATTTTTCTTTAAGTTGATACTTTGTGTTTATTGATTGTATTTTGATACCATATTGATGTTATTTTGTGAAATCTGCCTTTGTTTTTTGTTTCAATTTCTTAATGAAGATTTGTTATGTTTAATAGAAAAGTTTATTTGGTGTCAGTTAAAATAAACTTTTATTCATAATATGCTCTACACTTGTTTGTATTTATTGAAGTAAATGATTAACAGAATTTTTAAATAAAGCCATATGAATGCTAATAAGACATGTTAATCCGATTTTATAATTCAGGGCTTTGCTTAAAAGTGATTTTTCTCCTTTGTGTCTAAGTAAAGTTAATTATTTACCACTAACACAAGGTTTCTTTAAAAGGGTTTTAATATCGATTTTTTGTTTAAAATAATTTTCACTGAAACTGAAGTTGTAAGTTCAATTAGTAAACTGAAGTTATAAAAGAGCTCAACAAATCAATGAAGTAGGGATGTATTACATGAACCATATAAAGCTTTCTAAAATTTATGTTTTCAATTTCAAAATTTTTATAATCAAAATTCTTAAACATCTGAAATTTATAAATTATTAGTGTGTTTGCTATTGCTAGAGAGTCATTTTTTTTGTGTATATGTGTAAGTTATGTGATGAATTAACTGCGTAAAAACTATGAGGTTTGTTATAGATTTGGAAAAATAAAATCTTAATGCTCAAAAAAGCAGTAATTAAATTAGAGAGAGGAATAATACTTTAAGATTTATCATCATTGTTGACCTGAATAACCTTTTTTGCATTGCCTTTTTAACCTTTTTTGCATTGTTGACCTGAATAACCTTTTTTGCATATGTTTATTTTTAAATTTTATACTTAGCATCTTTTTATAATCTAAAATACATGCACTTCTGCAAGTTATTGCATATTTCAATAATAATTTGTGTTTAAATGAGTAAATTGTGGAATTAACTTTAGATTGTCTTCTGTTATGAATGACCCTCCCATCCTTTTTATGACCGAGCTTTTTTTTCAATTGATATTAGAAAATAAATTCTTTCTATACCAAATTATATACTGAATAGTAATTTTACTTATTTAACTCATAGCTTCAAAATAGTTTTCTTGGAAATACAATTGAGGAATTTTGCAATGAAAAAAAATTGAAATAAATTTCAGAATCAAAGTCCAATTTATGTTTTCAGTAATCCTTAATAAATTGCATTTTGTTATATTGGCAACTTTCTTCTGTGATGTCAGTTGTGCATCCTTTTCATGATTCATATGCTTACAATGTCAAATTTATACTGTTAATGAAATTATGAAAAATAAATAATTAGTGACTGGCAGCTCTCATATCGATCAAGCTATAGTTGATATGAAACCTACTAAATACCATTATTTAAATTTTGCAAAAAAAAATAAAAATGAATAGAATGTTTTTGATAGAGCAAGTGAGGAGAACGAGGTCTCGTAATCCAACCAAATTCTGTTATTTTTTTATTGAGTTACAAGAGATGTGTGTAGACTCTAGTTATATTGGTGAAATACTATTTGCCTACCCACTGTTTAGAGAAATCAGAGTTGTAAAACTAACAGACAAATGCCATTAAGGATTTCACTTGTTTTATAGTTTAAAATTTTCGCGATCACCCAAGTCTTATGTTATCAAAAGCAAATATTCTTCAAAAGATTTTTGAAAAACTAAAATATACTCCACTTATATAGGTTGTTGTCCTGTTAAAAATAATTCATGTCTAATTAATTAACGAAGGTTGTATTCAAAAATTTCATATAGATTGATAGAAAGCTTAAGAAGTAATGTATATTAAATAAGGAAAATTTCACAAATTATCAAATCGAAACTAAACATTAAAATCATATTGTAACAGTGACCCACTAACAGAAAAAAGAAAATACAATGCTGAATGTAAAATATATTTTAGCATGATAATCGAATAATAAAAGTTGCAGACTTCAGATTATTAGCCTTACTACAATAAAACATTAAAACAATGCATATAAATTGTTATGTTTTCAATCCCAAAATTAATTTTCATTCATGGTTAGTTTCATTCACCACCGATAAATCAATGAATTCAGGCATTTAAAAGAACCCCTCTGAGTTGGTAGATGGCAAAACAGAAGTAAGGATTTCGTATCCGGTAACGACGCATTCCTAAAGGGCGGAGATATTTTTAATCCAACCAAACATTACAAAAGATGATAAATTATTATATATACTGATTAAATGCTGTGCAGAATGATGTTTTGTGTTAAAGTGTAGTTTGAGATGATTCTAAAACTTAACTAATTTAAACCAAATTCGGACATCGTTTATTTTGATTAATTGCATAGTTTTCAAATATTATTTAAAAATATTTTAGTATATACTCTATTGTGGTGTAATTAGATGATAAAAGGGTAACTGTGCATGCTTATTAACATGACTCATTTATAGAATCAATACTTGAAATTAAATTTATTATAATGTGTGATTTCTTAAAATGAATTCTGTAATTTTCTCCCATATAGCCTAAAATCTATTGATCTTGTGTGTATGAAGAAGCTGGATAGTAAAGTGAATATTATCCCTATAATAGCAAAAGCTGACACTATATCTAAAGTGGAGTTACAGAGGTTCAAAATCAAGGTTAAAAGAATTTTTTATATGTTAATTTTTAACTAATTTCTTTGTTGACATAATGGATCATTTTAAACCTTTAAAGATTTTTTGTCCAAGAGAAATACTGTTACCTATTGTAAAGGGAAATGTACATTTCCATATCGGAACTTATTATACTATAAATGAATTCTTTTATTATAATTATTGATTAATTTTTTAAAATCTTATTCATCTACCATGTAAATCGATAAATTTTTCTTAAAATCAGTCTGCCGAATTAAATAACTTCACTAGCTTTTAGATCATAAAAAAAGTACAAATAACGCTTTCAATTTGATTTTGAAATATTCCTAAAAAATTGCATTCCTTCAATAAAGATAATTGTAAATGCACCATGTTTGAAAGGGAATTGCAGTGATTACTAGCTATTCCAAGATATTGAAACGATTTTTGAATGTAAAATTTTTTCTTACCCAAATATCTTTATTGATTTTTTTATGTCTGTTCTCTGTTATTTATGACTGCATTTAAAAGAAATGTACAAAAGATTTTATTTAATTAAAATTGCAAAAATTTTTTGTTGAATTAAGCCTCCCATTAAATAATGCATTATAATAAACTGCTTTCTTACTCTTTAATGAAGTTTTAAAAAATTGCAATACTTTAACTTAGTTTAAAAGTTGAGAATAAATATTTAAGTTTCTAAATAAGGCTGTTACCATTTATTTATGAAGAAATGCTGTGTTTGCTTTATTGATAAAAATTGTTTGAATTAGATACTGGATCCTTTTTAGCAGTTTCATGATGTTTATTAATTATTTCTAGTTTGATTACAGATTAAATGCTCATTCTTTTTTTTTTTTTTTTTTTTTGAATCTTCACTTTGATGCAATTCTACAATTAAGTACAAACCTATAGTTTTTAGCTTTTCAGTTTCCTGAAATTTTTACATGTTAAAATTTACTTTTGCTGATTATAATATATTTTTATATCTTTCAATGAAATTATAATTAATGTTACGTATAGATATATTGAAAAATTCCTCTTCTACAGAAGACAATTATGGTGAAGTCATTTAATTTTTATTTATCTATAATTTTATAAGCATTGTATTATAAATTTGTATAATTTTTTAAAGCATTGCTTATTGTAGAATCTATAATATATTTTATTTATTTGTTATATTGTACAAGATAAGTTAACCTAAAGGCAAATAAAGGTGTGATAGAAGTAACCATGTTGATCATAAAATACTTTAACTCCTTGTTCTGTCTTTAGCCGTTTTTTAGCTATGGAGTAGAAAATAAAAATGCTAAAAGGAGACAAACACAAATTAAAATTTTTTTATAAATCTACTCATGTGATAAATACAAACAGAATAATTATAATTAAAGTTGCATTTTCAAAAGATTATTAAAAGAAACTGCTTAGAATGATCTTTGTATATCTTTGGGAACTTATTTTGAGAAAGGAGAAAAAAAAATTATAAGTTGACATAGATAACGCTGTACTGGTTTTAAGATGCTAATTAATTGTCATGACATGTTGCTGTGGCACTCTTTGTTTAAAGCGCATCCAAAGTAGTGCCACAGTGGATAAGATAAAATCGACTTCTATCTGTCCCTATCCCGAAATCCGTTAAAAAGGCGAAAATGAAATCGGTTTGTCATTGTTTCTTGCCTTGAGAATAAGTGGCCGTTTTGGAACGATTTCTCTCTTGCCCATATTCTACAATCTGGAATATGGATTAAACCTTTGAGGTGGTAATGGGCTTCTTCTATCCTTAAAATGTTCCATGGCCATGTATTGGCCATTTCCATTCGAGCAAGAAATTGCAAGGGGAAACTTCTTGTTTTGACTGGTTAGCAGGAAACAATCCTGAGCATTCGTAATTTTGAGTGAATAGCATTTGTGGATATTTCATAAGAATTTTTGAACTGGCATATTTAAAGTTCTAAAAATTCACCATACACTGAACTCTTCCAAAACATTACTTGATGCTTCCTGCAATGCTGTAATCACATCTTGCACTGCCTTCGGAGCGATTGCTTTTCACCCCTACCGCATTTCATGCCAAATGAATTCGTCTCTTCGAATTTATCAGTCTTTTTATTATTATTATTATTTCGAATGCGGTCATCGGACCAGATCTATTTTTAAAATTTTTCAGTGTTTGGTATTTCTTCAGTGTAATTATTGCACATTCACCATTCTTGTAAAAAGCTTCACAAACATAACCCTGTTCTTCGCTGATAGGCTTGACTATTACCGCAGCCTCAAAATAACATGAATTGCAAGTTCCTCCCTTTTTTTTTTTATCACGCATATAATGTACGGTGCACATGTCACGTCTTTTAATTTGCATCTTAAAATATGTCTTTTAGAACAATCTTATTTCAGCATATTATTACAAGTATAGTGCCATTTATTTGTCAATATTTGAACTATTTTATTTTTTGCAAAACAAATTTTCATGGTTCCATGTATACCCAGATGAAATATGAAATTATTCTGAATAATAGCTCTTTATTTACAACCTTTTCAAAGTGCGACTTTAGCTATAATTACTATATTTTGAAAGAGCAAGTAAAATCCATAAAGGTATATGAATGAATCCATTTTCATTTATATACCTTTATGTAACATCGTAAATGTGCGGTATTTAAAATTAAAGAATTAGACGAAAAGAATTGTTCTATCTATAATTTGTCAAATGATCTAAAGTTTATCCATACCTTCAGTTTTCAAATGAGCTGGTTGTAACTCATCGGTATTCTAGTTCAGGAAAAATGTAGTATTTATTTGCAATACGTCAATAAAATTGGCGTTCGTCAAAAAAAAATGTTCAAGGGCAAATGTTATTCCTAATTTTAATTTCCTATCCATTTTCTGCTTACTCTCTTCGTCTAGTTCCAGAAAGCAAATTTTAAACCTAAATAAAAAAAATAACTTTCTTTTTGTAGAATGAAAAGCACAATGGAAACAAAAGTAGCATGACGTTTCTTATTCCTTTCATAAAGGAATATTCAAAAATACAAAAGGAAAACACTGAGATATTCTATTCTTGGATAAAGCAAGTTTGCTTATAGCAGGAGGTGTTGAATTTAGAGCTGCTGCTGAATTGTATTACCCCTGTAACTGATTCATGTCTTTGTTCGCTTCCGAACTGTAAATAAATGCTGACCCTTAAATTTTACTGTCGCCTCATCGAGCCACCTACTTAGATCTTCTTAACTGCTGCTTCAAACTTCCTCATACTTCAGAAAATCCCAAATGATTACCAACCTATAGCAATCAGATTTGGCGATCTAGATGGCCAGAAGACTGACTCCGTGTGTCTAGTCCATCATAAATAATGCTATCCTGAATTCCCATTTAAAAATATGTATGTATCTTGTTAAATAATATTTTGTCTTAAAGGTGCTGGTAGATGTTATTTGGGAATACTTAGTACACAACTTGTCAGATGATGGAACACATTTGGACCTCTTAAATGGTCATCGACCATTCAAAATCTAGCATTTAAACTAATCGTGACTTGAAGAATTATACTATAATTTTGTTGCACTTAATAATGTCAATTATATGAATTTAAAATGCCGTCTCGAGTAAAAAGTGACTAATCTAAAGCATAGTTCTTAGGAAATAATATTTCTTTATTATCTTGCTCTAACAGCCAGCACAAAAACATTATCTTCAGTTGGAGTCTTAATTGCCATAGTTTTTGTATCTGTATTAAATGGGATAATAGGTAGTATTGTTTTTCATTCAAAGTTTTCATTACTGCACTTTATGAAGCGCCGCTTTCAATTGTAAGTGCATGTAAACTCATATTTGAATCTTCCTCCCCTTGATGATGTTACACACTCCTTAATGGTAGCGAATTATCAATCTTGGATTTATTC
The DNA here is from genome assembly GCA_026289955.1 of Argiope argentata. NCBI lineage: Eukaryota > Metazoa > Arthropoda > Arachnida > Araneae > Araneidae > Argiope > Argiope argentata. The sequence goes on from JAOUZG010020818.1 coordinate 251,693, forward strand.
ATACACCTTACCAAACGAACCAGTCTCTCGAAGCCTTTGGTAAATTTTGGTTAATACAACAAAATCGGGCGTATAATTGCGTGGGTAATCGAAACGGCTAGAGATAGAGATAGGTTATCATAGTATTTAATAATTCATATAAGCTCTTCTTTTCTTTCTCTCCTTTCATATGTCAGATTAGATCAAACTCGCCTTGTACACTTTACATAGTAGTGTTAGAGATATTTCTAATTTTAATTAATACTGTATGAGAGAGAGTAACGAAATAAAATGTTTTAATGCTATTCTCCAATGCTTATTTTTTCTTAATTTTCAGATTATGAGTGAACTTGTGAGTAATGGTGTGCAGATATATCAGTTTCCCACTGATGATGACAGTGTTGCAGAAATCAATTCAACTATGAACGTATGTTCATTTATATTGGATTTCAAATCACTTAATTTGAAATACCATTTACCTTCGTTTATATTAAAAAGAATTTCTCTTTTAGGCCCTTCTTCCATTTGCAGTTGTAGGGAGTACGGATTTTGTTCGTGTTGGAAATAAAATGGTCCGTGCTAGACAGTATCCATGGGGAACTGTGATGGGTAAGTTTTTTTACAATGTATAGCATTAAATTCTTTAAATTAGAATTATATTTCATTAATATGCTGTATTCGCTTTTTATTATGAATAAAATGGAATTGCCTAGTTTTAAATTTTTACATGTTCAACAATAAATTGCTGATTTTATTGCATGTTGTAATTTTAAATTCATTTATTTTTTTAGTGAAAAAGTTAATTTATAGAATCTTATTTTTCTGTGATTTTCTCAGAGTTGCGAGCTCCTCAGCATCAACTGATAATTAATATGAAGTAAACATTATTATGTTATAATTAGTGTCTGCTAGTTGTGCACTTTGAAATGTTTTTTTTTAACATTAAAACCAGGAATAAACTTGAAATTAAACTTTATTTCTCTTTCTGAACAACATTATATGACTGTCAACATTAATTCAAAAATCGTGCTTGTTGCTTTAGAATACTTATGTGTACAGTTTTCTGAAAGCTAGTGTTTGAAATCCATTTAAGGGTTATCCATACCATTTCCATCTTGAAGGTACTATATTGTGTATTTAAATTTAATGCTGTATTTTGCTGCTCTATTTTTTAAGAACAGCCACTGTCTGTCTGTATAGCAACATTCAAGAAATCTTTATATTTTATTTTATTTATTTTTTGAAAAATAATAAGTAATAATCAGTCAATGTTTTCATGTCAAGATAAATTTACTTACTTATTTTTACACTCTTGTATTTTTTTAGTGGAGAATGAAAATCATTGTGACTTTGTAAAACTTAGAGAAATGTTGATAAGGACCAACATGGAAGATATGAGAGAACAAACGCATGCTAGACACTATGAATTATACCGCCGAATGCGATTGGAACAGATGGGTTTCTCAGATATTGGAGCTGATAATAAACCAATCAGTTTCCAAGAAACTTATGAGCAGAAGCGCCAGGAACATATCCAAGTAAGTATTGTTTCAGTAACACTAAACATATTGACATCCACAGATACATTAAATAAGCCATGGCATTAAAGCATAGTGAAGAGGGTTTAAGTATACTTATATAATATCTATATTAAGAGCATTTTTTCTGATACATTTGATTCTCATGCTTCAATAAAATTTTAGAATTCCAAATTAATTCCATGCTTATAAATTTAAATATAAAAGTGCTAAAGAAAAAGGTTTATTATTATTATTTTATGAAGGTAAAACCAAGGATAAGTTAAACTTGCACAATGGCACCCCCCCCCTTTTTTTTGTTAATAAATTGTATATTATTGAATAGTGTAAAAATTGTTACATCATATATAAAATTACTTGCTACTGCAATATTTATTATTACATTCTTTATTGATGCATAAGTTATTTGTTGGTAAATCTGACTTCATAAAAGAAGTAGAATTATAAAATTGTCTGGTCAGATTTCTCAATCACAAATTATTCCTCTTAATTTCTCAGTTCAAAATGTTGGAATTAAGTTTTTCAGCATTCCTATTATTTAATTGCATTGTTTTCTGCAGATTTTAATTAAGCTCTATATGCTTTAGAATTTGGAAATGTATCAATGTAAGATTGCATTTGCACGATTTATCTGCAAAAAAATGAATATGTTGTGAGATGCATTGTTAATAAATATAATATCCCTTGGAGCTTTGTGTCCGATCTTAATTCATTTATCAACAAATTTTATAATTTATATGATGTATCAATGCATTTATCATTTCATGAAGGTCTTTCCCTTTTAATTTGCAGGAATTGCAACGAAAAGAAGAAGAAATACGTCAGATGTTTGTTGAGCGAGTGAAAGAGAAAGAAGCTGAATTAAAAGATGCTGAGAAAGAAGTAATTGTTTATTTGTTGTTTGAATTCTTGAAAGCATTCAAGTTTTATTATTATCTCTTTTGGCAAAAAGAATTTCGTAAAAAATAAGAATGAAGAAATGTCACCATTTTCTTTGTGTTCGTATTTTCTCAAAGCACTTGCTCTTCATTCTCCTTGAAAATTAGTTTCTATCAGGTTCAAACTAGCATTAAAAAATATTTTAGGGTAAAAAGGAAGCAATCCTTGCCAATTAATGTATATAAATAAAGAAAGCAAAAGTGTTTTTTGATTATTTTATTAGATGCATTAATAAAATTTAATGACTAGAAAAAAGTAGCGATGACTTTTCAGCTCATCCATTGACCCTCTAAAATTCTGTTGGCTTTGTTATATTCATTAATATTTTGCATTGTTGATTTTTATATTTTGAGAAGGGCGGGAAATGATATCGTTTCACTACAATTAGCTAACTATTTGTCTTCTAATTTCAGTTCATGTCAATAAGACAAGTGTATTTTTGCATTGAAAAGCTTTAAAAGAGTATATATTTTTATGGTAGCGATTTCTTAATATCCTTATTAGTATTGGCATGGAATTTAACTAATGATTAACATAGAATAAAGCTATTTTTTTTTTCCTCTTTATTCTGCATCAAATTTTAAAATGCTGAGTAATTTAATGAAATTACTTTGATTAAATTCTATAAATATTGTTAGATGTTAATTATCGTTCCAATAAATGCACTAGAGCTCTATAATGCCGGTCTCTTTTATCATGCTCAATTTGAATTTATATTGTAAAAAAGATTCATATTTATTTGCTATATATTCATGTTCAAATATTTATTATAATGCAGCCATATCATCTACTTGAACAAATAAGCTGTGAGTTCACCTAGGAAACACTAGAATGCTAATACATATTTAATGAATTTGGTATCTTCCCATCTTGAACATTATTACCAAACTTTTAAAATATAGTGTGTAACAATGAAGGAATCATCCAGTAGTTTAATGCTTTATATTCTTCTGGGGGTATATCTAACTTTGCTGACGATATTCAGTAATCATAAAATGTACACATGTTGCATCTGAACTCAAGAAGGCATTTGGCAATAACATATAGGCTTATTTTGAGCATAGGGCTTACCTTGCCAGTATCATAAAAATAAATGTTATAGTTTTAATTTGTTCATAAATTTGGTATATTGTATGTTATTTGTGATATTTCTTTATTGTGCACTTGCTTAAAAATGCTAATACTTGCTTTATCATTTAATTATTTGTAAATGTACTAATCATCATTATTATTTTTTTAATAACACATAGCTTCATTCCAAGTTTGATGCTTTGAAGAAACAGCATGCAGAAGAGAAGAAAAAATTGGAAGAAGACAGGAAAAAATTAGATGAAGACATTATGAATTTGAACAGACGAAAGCAAGCTGTGTTACAAGTGCAATCTCAAGTCTCATTTCAGTCTCTCACCCTTGGGAAAAGTAAAAAGAAATGACGGTTTAATAGCATTTTCTGCTTCAGAGACTATTTCAAAGTATGTCTCTACTCGTGCAGTCATCTTGTGCTTTCATCTCATTGTGATTTGCAGCAGTAGAAGTATAAGTTTTCTGCATTTTAGGATGTCTTACTAAACATCCATACCTGATCTATATTGCTATTGTAGTGACTTAAATGTTTTTGTATACTTGTGAATAATCTCATTCTTTCTCTTTTTATTTCTATCAATTTCTTCAAGTTATTTTATTTGCATTTTATTTTCCTTTCATGTTGATGCACCTTTGCTGTTGGATGTTCATAACATAAATTTTTATATTATTTTTTCATGCATTTTATCAATAAACTAGAATTGAAAGCCTAGTAGTTGTTCAGTCAATTTTTAGATTGTCTTCTATGTTCAATTTGCCTGAAAATAAAGATTTATAATTCATTATTTCGCATAGTAATTATTTTACAGTATTATAAGTGGCTTGCTTTGGTAACATTTAATTGCTCCCATTTTGTTATCAACTTTGCTATAAAATTATTGCAGATTTTCTGATATTCACCTTTGATATTTACAATATCACTTTCTTACTTTAATGTGCAACTGCAGATTTTTAACTATAAGAATCATGAGGAAAAACATATTTAAAACTTTTCATTGCAACTCTATTTACTCGACATCAAAAGCATTTTAACTTTTATCATAGCAATATTTTTGTGTTGATATTTCAGTTTTGATAGAGAAATAAAGTGAAGTGAAAGGCTTTTTATCTGCATATCATATGTATAAAGAAATAAAAGCATCCTAATTTGAACTTTTCACGTTCTATTTACAAATTTAATTTTTTATTTAAATAATTGAATTTCTTCACAAATGAGACTTCTATTCGGAAGACTTCAATGATTTATATGAAATAATAACTCATAACTGCAAGACTAAATGTTAGCAAATAAGTGTTTTTGTAGGATTGTAATGTTAACAATGCCTTAGATAAAATTAATATCATCTAATTCATAGAAAAAAGTATTTATTATACTTTTTTAAGAACATGTTTTTATGGTAAGAGCATTAAAAAGTTTTTTTTTTTTTTTTTTTTGTAAATTTTATTTTTACGACATTTATGATGATTTTTTTAAAAAGGCAAAAAAAAGAATAAAATGAATAAGGGCCATGTTTGTTCCTATTGTATAACGTTCGTGTTGCTGCCCCGTCAATAAATGGGTATTTTGAGTGGTACTCTTTCCGTCCATGATGATAGTTTGCCATCGTTTCTGGATTTTTAATTTTAAAATATTTTTTCATTGAAAATCATTACAATATACGTTTTATTATATGTTACTTTAATGATTTAATTGGAAATATTATGCTTTCATTAATAAGATTTATTAATATTTTGAAACCCAGATTATATTTTTATCAAAAAAACAAATCTTTTCTGCCTTTAAATTAAGATTAACATTTTTTTAACAAAAAAAGGGGGATTGAAATTGAGAGGGGGAAAAGACAAACACTTGTTTAAAAATTATTTATTGCAAATATTCAGATTTCTGCTTTTCTTTTGTTCTCCCTGAAGATTTTTATTTGTATAGAGCTTTATGTAGATGTGCCTTAGAATTCGGAGGGCATCGATTGTGATATTAATAAAAGTATCAAGTTTAGCATTATTAATTGGCATTATGATTATTTGAAACAGTAGAAATTATTAAAATAAAACCACGGTTGTCAAGGTACCGGGGAAATACAGAGAATTCAAAAATCATATATAAAACAAGGAAAATCTAGGGAATTGTGAAATTTTCCTTAAAAACTGGAGTCAATTTTTTTTTTTAAATTTTTAATCTAAAAATTGTTGTCGTCTTAATAAGTTGCAATAATAAACAATAGTCGCCTTGTTTTAAAAGCGAAGTTATAGTATTCAGATTGTAAAACTACTAAAGTTCATCCCGTTACTTCTGCCTTGATCAATCTAAAATAATAAAACAGAGAAAATAACTACTGCAGTGTTCTTGAATACTAATGGAGTTACTGAAACTGAAAAAAATCACACACATTTTAGCAGTATTTTATATATATGAAGAATAATAGAATTTTTCAAATAATACAACACATTTCGTAAAGCTTTTTTTTCTAAATTAAGATGTGTAAAAGAAAACAAGGCTGTATTGCATTAATTGCAAAACTAAAATGAAACAGAAATCAAAAAGCGAAAGTCCTTTACCTCATTATCAAAAGTATCAATATCAAACTATTGCTTGAAAATATTTCACGATACAACATTTATCAACTTAAAAAAATTAATTTTAAAAAAGCCTCTTTTTGTTAAGATTAAGTTGTAAAGTACATTAAAAAAGTACATGATGCCAAAAGGTTCAAGTAAATCAAAATAAAATTTTGAACTGATGTATCTAACTGTACTAAAGAAAGAAAATTTTATCAACCGCATGTAGAGCAATGTGAAAAAATGATGTAATTAAACGATTTGAAGAATAAAGAAATAAGTTTTATTTCCTAAATATTGTCTCCAGTTATAAAAAAAAGTAAATATTTGTTAAAATTATGGGAGAAATTTCATGGCAATTAAATTGATTTCATTAAAATGATTATTTTTGAATTGTAAAACAAGTGTAAAAATAACTTGTGTTGGAGTATATTTTTTGGAGATATCACAGATAAATGCTAAAATCTTAAATAGTTTTAATTAATTTCAGTTCTACTCAAATTTTGGGAGCTGGCTGGTGTTAATCTTGTTTCAAATAGTCTGCTGGTCCTAAATTTAATCTAGATGGGGGGGGGAGGTTTTGTATATGAAACAAATATTCATTTTTTACATAGAGAAAGCAGAAATTTTTTGGCGGGTGATCCAAATATTTCAAATTTAATTATGTGTTTTATAAATCATTTAACTGTTATTAATGATTATTTGCAATAATTGAATATTCACATGGTATCAGAGAAAAAGCATAGTAAGACTAAACCACAAAGTTTAAATTAAAAAATAAAGAATCAATAACATTATCTCAAACAAAGCGCACCGCATTGACATTGGAAGCAAATTTTCACACTATTATTTAAATCTTATAGAAAAATAAAATAGCTAAAACTAGGTAAAGTAATAATTATTCTTAAACTTGTCTACTAAATGATATTTCACATTAGTTGAATAAAGGTTACTATAATTAAGAGAACGATAAATGAAATAAAATCAAATGTTAAAGTACTTTTAAAAATCTAATTTGAATTGTTCACCAAAGTACAATAATTCAGTTATAATTATTACTGTTATTTTTGTATTTTATCTCTTAATATCTTATCTCTTTCAATTAAAAAAAGACGAATTTGTCCATTGCAATTAGATCGAGAAATGAAAGTAAGAGAGAAAAAAAATATTCTTTTTAAACTGTGGTTCAATATTCCTTTGACCTTCAGGAAACGTACGAGAACCGTAAATTCCCACTTATTCCAAATCCCAGACTATCCCTTGAAAAATTTGAAAAATAATAATAATAATCAAGTAGTAAAACGGTTATATTTTACTCATAAACAAGTTACAATTATGATTTTTCGTAAATAAAAGTAACTAATTATTCTACATATTATTACATTAAATTGAAACTAATATCTGGTATAATTTTTCTGTTATAATATATTTTACTTAAAAATATCAGTGAAATATAAAATTCTATCTATGATATTTTTTATTTATTTAAGTGCATCGAATAAAAATTTAAGTGTGAAGCATGAAATGTAAAAAAATAAGTGCTGTTTAGTTGAATATTTGAAATATCATATACAGTTTTGTTTAACAGTGATGTTCTTAAAAAGTAAAAAATTTACCTTAAAAAAACATTTTTGCACATCATTTTAGAAGAGAAGGCATGCAAGAAAGGTTGAAATCGAATCTTTCCAAACACCAAGCGACACCGAATCTTCTTAAAACGTTAGGTTTGTTGTGCATTACTTTCTCTAAATTAGCTCTACTTACTTAAAAGTACCCAAATGAAATTGATTTACTTATTCAATTTATTTAATTTTTTATATTGAAAGCAGTAATTGCTGCAGACAACCAGAAATTAAATAGGAAAAGATAAAAAAAAAAACAGAAACGATGCGCAAAAATTGTATTACGGTCTGAACAAAGTTTGATGCATGAATTAAATGAAGATGTTGAGCAGATTTTACAGCTAATCTAGATTTAAGCCCTTTTTATTTGCTTAAAAAATGAGATTAATTTTTTAAAATATAAGGCTTAATTAGTATTTTATTTTATTATTATTTAGGCTAGGCATGAAATTACAATGATTTCATATTGCATAGCTAACTATAAGACATATTTTAATTATAGTGGGTCTCAATTACAGATGAATAACCGCAAATGCTTCTATTTTGAATTTAAGCAAAATTACGATCTTATGATATGCATTAGTGCATATATCTAGAAAAAGAAAAATATATAGATATCATCTAAATCATTTGTTTACATTTTTAAAAAGATGTCACAAACCAAATATAATTCCAAAATGCATGCATGCTACGTATGTTCTTAATAATATGCGCTGGAAAAAAGTAATGCTCATAAGTTGTAAAATATCTAAACAGGTTAAATCTTGACAAAAAATTATTTAATTTATCTAAACTGGTTTTAACCATTAAAGTGATATATGATTCACATATTGCATGTGTTTCTGAGTCACATGCTCAACATATCAAACTCCGTTTCTTTGTAACGACGAGGACAAAATGCACGAGGAGTACCTGGGCGTTCAGCCCATAATCTCATACCCTTGTTTAAAGTTTTTTTAAATTTCATACAATAAATTATTTTAACTTTTAAAATTAAATTTGCCTACTGGTTTGGGATTCAGGGGAATATATTACTTTAAATTTGAATTGGGAAGAGAAATGAATGAGGAGAAGTGGAAATTCTAATAGGGAAAAGAAAATTATACATATATGTTTACAAACAACTAAGCTAAAAATATTACCACACTCGAATCTAATCGCTCTTTTCACCATGCATTGGGCAGGTCAAGTCGGCCCTTTTCTCAGCCATTCCATTACCGAAGAGAAACAGGAAGGGGCGCATGCATAATATTGCTATCTAATTTTTTTTATTAGCAAGATTATTAGCTCTTTTCTTTTTCCAGCTAAGGGGGTTGTAGGATGATATTTCATTTATGCTAAGTTATCTCTTCAGCCGATTTTTTTCAAAATAATTTTTGGCCATTTTTAAATTGAATTCTGCTATTGATGGCAGATTAAGATTCTTTGGGTGTTTTTATTTCTAACGTACTACGGGGTGCTAGTAATTTGCATGGCGGTTATGTTTTTCAAGGTTTGCAGTTTATTTAAATACATTGTAACTGCCGCAACCTGAAACCTTCATCTCTGGGAAAGTAAGGATCCTATGATTTGTAATTACTAAACCGTTCTGCAAACACACTTCCTGGAAGGATGGCAAGCACATTTCAGTTTCGGAGAATGACATTGATATTCTTCAACAATTAAGCTGGCTTTGCGATTACATGAAGATAAATTGTCAGCGTTTCTAAAACCTTGTTACTTTTTTTAGAAAGAGCACAAATTCTAGCAAGAATTTTTTTTTTTTTTTTTTTTTTTTTTTTTTTGCTTGGCATATTGTATCTCTTTGAGATATCTTAAATGTTTAGTTTCTCTTCCCTTCTTCATTAAGTTGATGTTACAATGAAAGTTAACTACATTAAGATGATTGAAAAAATTTCTTTGAAGTTATGATGACTGGATGGTGTACTGCCAGACGCATATTTTTTTATATCAGTTTTTCTGTGCTCAAAAAATTGTATTCTTGAAGTAAATATTTCATGTAAATTTGTGATTAAACCTAATAAATTTTAAAATAAGCATATCTCTAATTTTGTGGATAGAAGTTCGAAAATTTGTGCGTCCATCGATAAATGTAAGAAAGATATTTTACTTATCGACGCTTTTAAATTATGGGAAACATATAAAAATTTTATTTTCAAACTTTTTTATAATCAATCTGTAGAGAAACCAACCTCACTTAATGAAATTATATGATTGAAATGTATATGTCTAGGTGCATCGTTTAGGGAGATAAAAAAAACTTTTTCCAATTTTTTAAACACCTTGTACATTGTAAGTTTTTGGGTCTTGGAATTAATAAATCTGAATACAATGGATTTGATTATTTAAAAAGGAGCAGAGGTACGCTTTTAAAAAACACTTTTCAAATAATATTAATAGATGAGGTCTTTAAACAGTACCCTAACTTAATTTTTTTTCATCTGTTTGAAATACTTTTATATGTTTCATTTCTATGATGTCGATATTAAAACTAAATTTCCACAGTTTCTTTTCTTAACTGTTTCTTTTTTCAGTACATAATTTAGGGGAAAATATAGTTTATTTAAATATCTTGATTATTAAATTCAGCATACTCCCGAGTATCTGGTTCATGCTTATCCGGCTTCAGTACCATCTAGCCCAGTTTTCTATTATCATAATTCAATGAGGAGGGCACTTCGTTGCATTGGCCAAGTCATTGGAAGTAGGCATTTGCTATGATCCTTCTACGTGTCGTTTGAAAAATACAAATTGCGACAGGAAAAGGGCGGTGTCCTGTTCACTGTTTTGTCAGCCTGTAACGGGCATCAATTGCTGTCGCTGTTTTATTTTTGATTTGTAGTTGCTTATACGGTGTTTTCTTAATGGCCTAACTCTAGATATTAGCTTTCCCTTTTCCAATGAATATCATTCTAAAAAGGATTTTTTCCCGTTTCTATTAATTATCCCAACAAGGAAACTTATTATACAGCCAACCTGTATTTCAATTAATCGTTGATAAAGTGACTATCAGCAAATTAATAAAGCTTTATGTTTTTTATAAATTATTTGATTTTTGAGGATAAGTTGGTAACAATTTTCTTACTTGTTAGAAAATAAAAGTGGAAGGGCCTTTTGGAAAAGATTTTCATTGAATTTATCATATTTAGGCTGTCTTACATCATGGGATGATAAGAGATTCTCTAATAGAATTTTAATTTCTATTAAAGAATGAAAAGTTTGTATGGTATACAGCCTGATGATTTTGTTCAATTGCTTCAATCATGACATCCAACGAATCTATGTATGGAAATTTATTTTTACATCCCTTCCCCTATTCATTGCCGTATATTCGTTGTCCGTTTAGCAATGTTATGTACGTGGAATAGATTTTGTAGCCTCCACCCACAACGTATTGAGATTCGAGGGAGCCACATCAAATGCCAGTGCGAAAAACAGCCACTACAAATAACGAATATCAGAGAATTTCAGTTATGGCTCCTTTTAAGCATTCCGAGGAAGAATAAGATAAAGTTTATCTTCTATAAATGGAAATATATATGATCGCCTATGACCTAAAACTGTAAGAAAATCTCCTTTTGAGGTTTGTACATTTCTTCTGAACCTTATTTTTATTATTATTATTAAAAATTAGAACATTGCATTTTTAAAATTGCCAATAATATGGATACATACGCACATTTTCTGAAAAAACATTCGATTAATAAAAGGTTTCTCATATCAGTATGCTTAATGTATTACAATATTGTTTATACTGTTATGACATAGGCTAAATTTCAGAGCAGAATTTTTTATTTTTCATCGTTATAAAAATACTTCGCATTTTCTCTCGGTAATCTAAGTTATATATCTATATGTATTTACAAAACTGTAAACCTACATTTTTCAAGTCCTGTTTTTATTGAAAAAAACTTCAATAACACGACTGGCTTCATTTTCATTATAAAGTTTAGGAGGATAGTATAAATTTAAATCTTCACTCTCAGAATCACTTCCAGATTCGTCGGCAAAATCTTCACTTTCCATCATCGGACGAATATCATCAGCTAAACTATGTGAGGAAATATTTACAGAACTTTCTTTCAGCAAAGGTTTCGGCCTGCTTGGTGAAAGGATAGAGCAAACATAATCAGAATTTTCATCTGAAGAGTCTGAAGTTGTAGAAATATCAACAGCATTTTCAGATTCATCATGGGGATCAACAAAATTCAAATCATTCGTAAAAGTATCGCTAAGTGGTGTGATAATGCGAATATGAGAACCATTATCTACAGCTACTTGAACGTCTCTCATTTTCTCAATTAAATCTGTATTTTCAAATGATGGTTCGAAATTAGTAACACATAATTTATTGCATACAAAAAATTCACCTGAATGATGCATAAAATTTATAAGATTATTCATTTCTTGCGGAAAAGCATAGCATTTTACACAATCTAGCTGCAAACGATCGGGAATATATTTTTTACCAGCATGTGGAAAGCAAATTTTGCAGATTTTTTTATTTGCGGCACCATTTCCTAGTTCTAAAATGAATTCTGTGGCCCAGAGAAGCTGATGTCGCCATTCATGATACGTCTGAATAGGAAGAAAATGCTTTTTATCTAAAGTATGAAACAAACCAGCAGATATTAAGAACATGATGATATCGCATTCGTTGTACTTTTTTTTTACCCATTCCAATGGGTTACATTCATTCATATTAGGGACATTATTAATTGGTTTCTCATCGGAGGTCCAATCTATAGGTAGTTCACCATAGATAGTGAAAACTTCAACATGACAATGCTCTGTGAGATGCTTTATGAAAGCTATAACAAAGTCGTTATGTTTCTGGCAATCATGCGAATATAACAGGAGAACCCGTCGTTTAGGGCCAAATCCTGCAAAATCAATAAATAAGAAAAATTAGAAATAATTCATATTAAAGCAAAATTAAAAAGTTTAAAATAAAATTCTAAAAACACACTGCATAAAAATAGAAGGATTTTTTTTTTTTTTTTTTTTGTAAATTATGTTTTATATTTTTATCATGACTGTCAAATTCTTATATAGAATTAGTTTAGCAATGTTTTTTTTTAATTTCAAGTAAAAATAAGATATCTACACCTAATACTAATTTAAAAAATAATGCATATGATTTCCGCTGTATAAAAGTAGGACATTGGCTAAAATATTTTATTTGGTTGATTGTACACAAATAAAAATATCCCTTTAGACTTCTTTTTCATTGATTTTGCCAAAAAGAGCAAATTTTGCCAAATGGAAATCCAATCTTTGCAGGATCCATGCTAATTGGAATATTCGAAGTCATAAAAACTAATGGGGTGACTATTCCTTACTAATACTGTTGTATTTATTTCATTTCATTTCATTTCATTTCATTTCATTATTGTTCTATTTTTTAGAGTTTCAAATATTAGAAACATTTCTGAGTGATCTGAAAGTTGATGAAACAATGAAAATAATTTAAATTTAGGAAACGATGTAATTCCTAGTTGGAAATTAGGCATATATATATATTTAAAAAGTTATCGAAATTCAGTAAAAAATTGCTAACTATATAATTGATATCATTAAAAAGATATTTTTAAATTTTAAAATGATGTACATTTATTTTTGCGATAATATTTTCTTAGTTATAGCGACAATATTTTAAGTTATCGCTATAAAATGTCAAAATTCGACAAAATTTTTATGTAATAAAAATTCTTAAAATTAAAAAAAAAAATGTTTTCAAGTGCCCATTCTTGTTCTCTAAAGTATACATGTGTCGAATTTGGAAGTTGCAGGTCAAATAGTATGACCTATAGAGCGCCACACCTATATATGAAAACACACATATTCATCTTTATTAGTTGTACAGAATAGAGAAAGATGTGTTTAAAATGAGCTACGCAACATAAATAAATGAGCGGATCATTCTCGTTTTTTAAATAAATAAACATATTGTATTCCTCATTTTTGCAAATTATTAGAATGGATAGTTTTACATTGTCTAACAATCATATGATATTAATACTAATTTATTATCCCAATAAAAAAAACAGCTCAAGGTTAGGGTAAAACTAAATGTCCTAAGAATTACTTCTCCGGAATTTTCATGCATCAAATCACTCATCTAGATGATTATAGGTCAATAAGAATGCCTATCTCTATTTTAGTACAAAACGTCAGACTGCACTAAATTTGTATCTTTGGATTTGTATATTTTATGCACAGAACTTTCACGAGATTATTTAGCATACTATATTCTGAAGATGAAGCAATTAGTTTGGTCAAAACAGATTTTTGGCATGTCTGTGACAAATGGTTATCATTAAATACTATTCCTACTGCGATGTGCATCTACTGAATTTCTCCAAGTTCTGCGATTTTTTAGGGCTAAGAGCAAGTATAAACTACTCCGAAGAAGGTGATTTTTAACAGTTTGTGTTTGCATGGCTTTCTTATTGCTTCAAAAACGTTCCATGGCAGAAAAATCGCTTTTCTTGTTCCGTTCCGACGTTTTATTATGGTAAGATATTTTGCTCATGTTACTACACTTATACGATTTTTTCCCAAAAATTCTACGAGCATGTACAATAAAAAGAAATCGACTGTAATAATTTGTAACAATAAGAAGCTACTCCGAATCACCCGAAGGCACATGAATAAATCTGAATGACCAGATGTTGCGATAACATAGATGGGAACTAATATTGAGTTCCAACAGCCATCACTGGCCCTGGGACAACCTCCAATGTAGGAGGCACGTCCCATCATCCTAATTTTATTTCGCAAAATTAGGGTGAGATAAAAGAAAATTCGTCTAGCAGTAACAGAAGTCAAATTCAAGATCTAATAAAAACTTCTAAGAATGCGTGCATCTTACTGAGTATCATTCTCTGAAGGAGTTCAATAATTTAAAAAATTTTAGTCTCGAGATCCTGAAATGAACAGACAAGCTTTTGACGACAAGCATTCTCAATGCATTTGAATCTGCTGCAACATGCACACTTAAATTAATATATAATAAATTGAATATCGAAAGGACGTTGTCTGTGCCACTAAGGATTCACAACATTGCCTTATATGAATAAGGTAACAAAAACTTATGAGTATAAGTGATGTTGAAAAATGATTAATATGCTCTGAATGTTTACGCCACCCTAATATTATTCAATTAAACACTACATGGAGTCGCAATAAGCACTTTTTGAACTCTGATCGTTTTTTAATCTTAATTTAATCTTATTTAATCTTAATTTAATAATATGTTATCTTAATTTAATAGTATATGCGAGAAATACTATTAAAAACATAATAAAATTATTAGAAATACAAAATAAACTTACTTAATTTAGCCATATTGCGACGAAACAATTTCAGAAAAATTAAGGCACTGAAAATTAACGAAATAAAGATGCACAGATATATGATCAGTCTATGATCTGGAATTAAAACACAATAATGTAAATACATTATTTTCTATAAAAGTAAATCAAAATTAGAGTCTTAAATAATTATATCAAATTTTGGAGATAATCTCTCGTATTCCAGAATTTGATTTAATGCATATAAACATTCATGCATCCCTGATGACATATACTTACATATAATGCAAGAGTTTAATGAAATTGAATATTCTCATCGATTTCTTAAAGGTTTACTTGAATAGCAGAAGATGCTCTTCTTTTAATAAGGTGGAGAGTCGCGTCCAACTTTTTCTTTTTTTACTATTAAAAAGTAAATTTTCTAAAATATTTGACGGTTTGATGAGAATTTAGACATTGTTTTTAAAGTCGAGCTCTTCGTTTTTATGTCTTAGAAAATGTTCTCGTTAGGTCATGTTAATTTGCAATACGATGAATAAATAACATGAATTTTAGTCTCTTGACGAAGATGACACATGGTAATTCCAACATTAAAAACTAAAGTTTTTGAAAATAAATAAAACACTTCACTTTTTAAGGGATCTGTGGAGTTTGGATATTTATGATCTCTATTTTAAATGTAGACTTTAGTTTTTTAAAATCTAGTTCATAATGAAGAATAAACTTGTTTATTAATATATGTTTCAATCATCTAAACTATAACAAAATATTTATTTTAATCAATGGCCGAAAAACATTGATCGTCTGAAAAACACAAACAAACTGAAAAAAGTAAAGCGTTTTGTTGTACAGTCACAGTTACGCTGATGTTTAAGTAGAAATCATAATAATACAGTTAACAATGCAAAATTAGCAAAATAAAAATTATGCAATCAAACAATTATTTAACAAGTTAAAAAGATGTTTTTCAATTTTGCAACGGTCAATCCGCTATAGATGTTTATTAAGCCCAGTTAAATAATATTGGTTCTATTTTAATCTCTTTCATATCCTTAAAAAACTTGTCTGAAAACAACATTAATTTTCTACTTTACCACAGTTTAAGAAATTTGCAGCAATATTTTATTTATTTTGAGAACAAAACAGTTATTTATTAATTGCCATTCATTCAGAAAATTTGGACAATCGCTGTTTATATCATGTATTATACCTATACTTCAGAGTTTCGACAAAACTTTTCAATTGTAACCACTCTCTAATAGGGTGTGGGGGTGGGGACCTATACCAAAACCAAAAAAAAAAAAAAAATAATAAGATACTGGAGTATTTAATTAATAATAATGCAAAGAAAATTACATTTTAAAGATAAAAGTTTTTTAAATATTATTGTAACTTTTCAGTCATGATTATTTTTAATTACGAAAGTAGAAAAACCTAAAAGGAGAATGTTCCATAAAAATACCCGTGCTTTCGATATTTTTCAAGATGAAACCACCTAAAATCCCCATCCTAAGCCCCTTTGACATCTTTTTTTTTTCATAATTTCATACAACATAAATGAGAATAGTAAAAATTAAAATAGCATGATAACGCATCAAACTTGTAGAATGCAATTTAGGTACATAATGAAAACTTTTCCTAAATATGGTGCCATTTTTTAGGCAATATTTGTTCATTGTTGTTACTAATGATTCAGTATGGTTGAATTATTTTTTATCATTAAATTGTATTAGTTTTTTTTCAGTATTTATTAACTTTGCCAGATTTATATCTAAGTTTTTATCATAGCAGCCCCAAAAAAATCTGATTTCTGCTAGCTTACATATATTGCATGATGACATAATGAAACTTTTAATTATTATTAATTTATCCACTTCTATCTTTGTACAATTTAGTCTTTATTTATTATTAATTTATCCCTAATTTATTTAATTTTGCACTTACTACCTACATCCCTCAACAACTTAATGCAGTTTTTTTAGAACTTTCTACAATGAGAAGAAGCATAGGAAAAAACAGTGCGGTTTTGTTTGAAGAAAGAAGAAATTTCTGGATGGATTGCATTTTATTCTAGACCCGATATCAAATGCATTTATCTTTACCACATGGTTTGAAGGAAAGAAAATACTAAAGAAAAGAGCAGAAACAAAGATATTTGAAATGGAGTTTTAAAATTAATTTTTTAAACCACCCAGACACTTTTTTTTTCAATTTAACTTTTTTTCTTATCTTTTTACATCAGTTTGAAATTTGTAACTAAAAAAGTAATGGGGAAAAAATGACGATACATAAAAATCAATTAAAATAGAAAGTTTTTCTTATACATAAATATGAAAATATTTCCATACATGTATATTTATTTCATTCTCACATGTGATTTTTTTTATCATTCAATGGTATTAACCTTAATCTTTATAAAGTTTTTTTAAAAACCTTTGTACTGTCCTAAAATGGAGATAGATGGCGCTGTCCACGCTCGACGAAAGAGACGTCGCCATATTGAGTGGAAGGAAAAAAATATTGGCTTTAGCATGTCTTGACGCGGAACAGAGCTGACTTCAAAAATGTCTAAATCTTGTTTCTAAAATTCATTTTAAATGTTTCTGTTTTTTTTTTTTTTTTTTTTTTTTTTTTTTTTTTTTTTTTTTTTTTTTGTGTGTGTTGTCTGTGAATAAATGTTCTTAGTGTTAAAGAGTTTAGTTACTTGAAGCTAAGACATTACAGACTTATAAATGGTGGCAGCTCTTGGGATTTCGATCCACACAAACCTCAAAACTGAAGTCAGTTCTGTTACAATTTTTTTTCTTTAATTTTCAGCATGCTGGGGGTAAGTTCAATTTTGCCAGACAGTATCTATTCTGAAAATGTTAAAATTTGAATAGTGGATTTATATATTTTGAATATTAGAATGAAATGTTTTTTAAAAAAGAAAATTGAGAATTTATTTAGCAAGGAATTTTTATTGTGCAGTGTACTAGTATAGCATTGGTTACTCTAGTTGCTTTTGGTTATATGCAAAGAGAATGCGGTATACTATTGTACAGCATATTTAATTCCGGTTGCTTGAATGTAAATTACTCAGTTTGGATTAATAATTATAGTTGTGTAAAGTATTGTGTATACTGTTACTATAACTGTATTTTATAACTTTAATTTTGCAGTTTACTTTTACAGCAAAATTTTGTCTGGTTGTTTGTTTATCAGTATGGTTGGTTTGTGATATAAAATTTCCGTGCATAAAAGTTATTTGGTGATGTATAAATAACTAGAAATTCTATGCAAAGAGTTATATTTATTGTGTTTAAGCTATAGAGTTGTAAGCGCAAAATAAATCAACTGGAAATAATTTTGTTTTAACATAGGAATTTAGTTGATTTTTTCTATATACTGATTAAACAAAAAGAAAGTTGAATAATTTTATCAGAATATATGAAACAAATTTCAAGACAGAACTATAGTTTTGTTTTGAAGATTGAGTATAGAAAATATATTTAATTCGGTATAGTTCTGCTTTGATCTGAGACGAATGATTTCCGGTCGAAACAAAATGATTCCTTTTTGTTTCTTTTTTCTTCAATAGTGTATCATCGCTTGAAAAGAAAATTTATTACGGTATTATTTTGATCACTTGTTGCATTTTTATTTTTATTTTGTTTTTAAGCAGAAAGTGGAATTATGTTTTAGTTTTTTCTCGTTTTGAGGAAATTGAATCATATTTGTGTACGTTTTAGGTTTAAAAAGAAATTCTTTTCGTATTTTATTTTGAAATTTATGATAAAGAACCGCACAGTTGTATATGATATTATATTTTATGAGAGTTTACTAAGAATCTTATTAATAGTAGTATTTAGATTCTACAAAAGAAAAAAATATCTTAGTTTCTCTTTATGTATTTTGTGCATTTTTAATTTTTGAAACTAGTTGACTTTTGTAAAGAGTGGGGATCCAATTCAAAATAAGAAAGTTAATCTTAATTTGGTATTTAGATTAAAATTATTAAGTCACATTGAATTATATATATATTCGTCAGAATGGCCTTTTTGGGAAGAGTTTTAAAAGCAGATTTGCTCAAACTAGCTGAGTGCCTCTCAATCAATATCGATGCTTCTGCAACAGTTATTGATATTAAAAATGCCATTTCTTCAATGGATAAATTTGAAGATGAAGTTGAGTATATTAAAGAATTGCTAGAAACAGTTAAAAAAACACGGCTTGAAGAAAGGGAAGAAAAGCGAATTGAAAAAGAAATGGAAGCAAAGCGTATTCTTAAAGAAAGACAAATGAAAACAAAACGTATTCTTGAAGAAAAAGAGCTAGAAAATGCTTTTCAGCTGAAGAAATTGCAACTAGAGTTAGAAAATAAGTCCAAGTCGAGTGAAATGACTCTGGTGCCTAATAAACCAAAACTGGAAATTAGACATCTTATGCAAAAATTTGATCCTAAAGATGGTGATATAAGTCTGTATCTCGTTTTGTTCGAAAGGCAAGCTAAGCGAGTTGATATTGCTGAAGACTTATGGGTATCTCACTTAATTGGATTGTTGCCTTATGAGATGTCGCAGCTCATTGCCAGAGAGTCAGAAGAAGTTTCAAACGACTACTCGCATATAAAAAAATTATTGCTGAAAAGATACAGATTTTCGGCTGAAAAATTTCGACAAAAATTTCATAACCACGTAAAAGGTTCGGATAGCAATTGGACAGATTTCTTATATGAAGTGAGGAACTACTTTGAAGAATGGTTGAAAGGACTGGAAGTAAACACCTTCACCGAACTCAGCGATTTAATTGTGACTGAGCAGATTAAAAGAAAAGTGCCTTGGGAGGCTAGAGAACATTTTATTGACGAATGGTCGGATATAAAAAATCCAGAAGTACTTGTTCAAAAGCTGGATGAATATGATAGCATCCGTAGCCTTTGGAAGAAAAAACCTTTCAGTGGTTCTTCAAAAGAGAGATCTCCGACTTGGAAAGCTAAAACTCCGAGTGAAAATAAAGTATCCTTTCATATTAAAAAAGAAGATTTTGGTGCTAAGAAGCATGCAAATAATGAAGACTTTGACAAAAGAAGAGTAATTAAATGTTATAAATGTGGTTCTACGGATCATATTAGACCAAACTGTCCCTTGTTGATAAATAAAGAGAGTTCTGCAACTGTAAATCATATATTTGAAGCTTACGAAGATGATGTAATGTTACCACACACTTCTATGGGGGAAGTAAATGGATTCCCTATGCCTATTTTGCGGGACACAGGATCCAGTATTGATGTTGTGAGCCTCAAAGTAATAAAACCAGAAATGTTTACAGGTGAGCAGGTTTGGGTTCAGCAGCCATTAGATGATTCACCAGTGTGCTTACCACTAGCTGAAGTTGAGCTGAAAGGTGAGTTTGGACACTTGATAACTAAGGCAGCAATTGTATCTAACAAAGCCGATAAAGGTAGATATCTGTTAGGGAATAGAACTGCAGCCCTTATAGAAAAGATGGAGAACATTTCTGTTTCCCAACAACTCAATGCAATCCAAACACGAGCTCAGAAACGGTTGGAAGAGGAAAAAGAATTGGTGCATACCAAAGAAACTGAACCTTTATCTGTAGATGAAACTGAGACGGCAGCTACAGAAGCAATTGAAGATGATGATTTGTTCTCTTTTCCTCCGAAAGAGGAATTTGAGGGCTTGTCATTACTAAAAATTGATTCTAAAGCCTTTATAACTGCTCAACAAGAGTGTAAAGAACTACAATCTTTGATGAAAAATAAAGGTAAAACAGAATGTAATACTGGGTTCAAAATTCTCCCAAATGGACTTTTAGTAAAGGGGAAGACTAATAAATTAGGCGAAGATAAACTTTTATTGGTAGTGCCTAAAGAATTTCGAGAAAGACTAAAGACTCTGTGTCATGACGGTGCAGCAAGTCATTTAGGAGTTACAAAAACTAAAGACGTTCTTGCAAAATATTTCTTTTGGCCGAATTGCTACAAGGAAATTGAAGAATATGTCCGAAGTTGTGATCACTGTCAACGTGTGGGAAAACCTAATGACAAGAAAAAGGCTCCAATGAAATTAGTTCCAATAATTCAAGAAGTGTTTGCTAAAATCAATATTGATGCTGTCGGACCATTGCCGATTACTGAATCTGGAAAGAAATATTTGATTACAGCGATGTGCTTGGCTTCCAAATATCCTGATGCTGTCGCTGTAACGGATATCACATCCACTTCTGTCATCGATGCACTTCTTCAAATTTTTAGTCGCATGGGATTTCCGAGAGAAATTCAGCATGATCAAGGGACTTCTTTCATGAGTGAAGTCACAACAGAATTCTTTGAACGTTTTGGAGTTAAAGTTGTGCACAGTTCAGCCTATCATCCACAGAGAAATCCTGTTGAACGTTTCCATCGAACGCTTGGTCGAATACTTCGTGTCTTATGTGCCGAAGAAGGACCGGACTGGGAAAAACATGTTCACGCCGCTTTATTCGCTCTAAGAACTGTTACTCACGAATCTACAGGGTTTAGCCCAGCTGAACTGGTTCATGGGAAAAACCTTAAAACACCTGTTACTTTACTCTATGAAAATTGGCTCCAATCCGAAGAAGAACAAACTCCAGTGACTGAATATGTGTTCACTCTACTTAATCGATTGAAACGGTACCAAGATCTTGCTGTCGAGGAAATGGAAAAATCCCAACAAAGAAACAAAATTTGGTATGACAAGAAAGCAGTGAAAAGGGAGTTTCAGGAAGGAGACTTAGTACTGATTTTCGCTAATTGTAGAACAAACAAGCTTAGCCCACGCTGGACTGGGCCAGGTACTATTTTGAAAAAACTCTCTGAAACTAATTACGTGGTGTCCGTACCAAATAGGAAGGACAAGTCTCAGGTATACCATGTGAATATGTTAAAACCTTATTACAAGAGACCAGAACAGATTAATTATCTTTCCTTAGAATCTGAAGAAGGAATTGGAGTTGATGAATTAGAGATTCCTCATCTGGAACCAACTCCGAATGTTCTGGATTTATCAGAAATCACCTCAGAATTGACTGGAAATACATTGACGGAAGATCAATGTGAACAATTGAGAAATGTTATCTGGAAATATCGAGAATGCTTTTCCAATGTTCCAGGAAAAACTAACCTCGTCACTCATGACATCGAACTAGTGTCGGACGATGCAGTGCTGTCAAAGCTTTATAGGACATCACCTAGGCAAAATGAAATCCTACGTAAGGAGATCCAGAAAATGCTTTCCATGAAAATTATTGAAGTAGGATATTCTGATTATACCTCACCTATGGTACTAGTGGAAGCACCTGGCAAAGAGCCACGTCCATGCATAGATTATAGAAATCTCAACAAAATTACGAAGACAAAATTTTACCCGCTACCGAATATAGAAGAAAGAATTGAAACAGTGTCTTCTGCAAAATTTATAACAGTTTTAGACTTGTCAAAAGGATATTGGCAAATTCCTTTGTCTAAACATGCTCAAAGGTTGTCTGCATTCGTCACAAATTTTGGCACATATATACCATTACGTATGCCATTTGGACTTAAGAACGCTCCTTATGAATTTAGTAGAATGGTAGCACAATTGCTGGAGGCTTGTGAAGATTTTGCTGTGCCTTATCTCGATGACATCGCCATATTTTCTGTTGGTTTCCAAGACCATATCAAGCACCTAGAAACCGTATTGCAAAGAATACAAAAAGCTGGTTTGACCATTAAACCATCTAAATGTAAATTTGCGCAAAGTCAAGTCAAGTACTTAGGACATATAGTGGGACAAGGATGTAGAAGGCCTTCAGAGTTGAAGATAGAGGCTGTTAAGAACTTTCCAACTCCACATACCAAAACGGACATACGAGCATTTTTAGGTCTAGCGGGATATTATTCTCATTATATTCCCATGTTTTCTACTATTGCCGCGCCTCTAACAGATGCTTTAAAAGGAAAATGTCGAAAAGGAGTGGTGCCTTGGACGGAAGATTGTGAGAAAGCCTTTAAATCATTGAAGCAGGCTCTTGCAAGCAAACCAGTACTACATTCTCCTGACTATAACCGTCCATTCATATTACAGACAGATGCATCCGATAATGGGATAGGTGTGGTACTATCTCAAGTGACTGAAGAGGACCAAGAACATCCAATCGTCTATCTTAGTAGGAAGTTCTCGAATGTGGAAAAGAACTACTGTGTTAGTGAAAAAGAGTGTGCTGCTATTATTTTTGGAATTCAGAGACTTAAATGCTATTTGGATGGTCAGAGCTTCACTATTGTGACTGATCATAATCCTCTAACTTGGCTCAAAACCAATGCAAGCAAAAATTCTCGGATTTTAAGGTGGTCATTGGCACTCCAATCCTTTAATTTCAATATAATTCACCGTAAGGGTACGCAGCACAAAAATGCTGACGCGTTGAGTAGGATCCCTCCTCTTCTTGTCAAGTAGTGTACTGTCTGGCAAATATGAAATGGGTCTTAAAAAAAAGTTTCCTGTACTTTTGCATTTATGTATACATTTAATCTTTTATATAATTATCTTCATATATATATTTTTTGTGTCATTTACAGTATCTATGTATGTGTAGTAGTTTTTGTTTTGAGTCTATTTTCAGCTTTTCGCCTACGTCGAAAAGTTTCCAAGAGGGGAGGAGTCTGTACTGTCCTAAAATGGAGATAGATGGCGCTGTCCGCGCTCGACGAAAGAGACGTCGCCATATTGAGTGGAAGGAAAAAAATATTGGCTTTAGCATGTCTTGACGTGGAACAGAGCTGACTTCAAAAATGTCTAAATCTTGTTTCTAAAATTCATTTTAAATGTTTCTGTTTTTTTTTTTGTGTTGTCTGTGAATAAATGTTCTTAGTGTTAAAGAGTTTAGTTACTTGAAGCTAAGACATTACACCTTTATGCGATTGATAAAGATTTTTCTTTTAATCAATATATATATTCCAAAGAATGCAGTAAACATAAAAATAATGCAGAAAATTTATTTTTAAATTACATTTTTAATAAAAACTATTGAAAATAGTAGAAACTGCTCAGTAATTTCTAATTATAAATTAACCAACATCAAATCAAAACTTATAGAAATTGTTTTTGTTACCTCATTTCAAAACTGATATAAGTTATATAGAAATGTATCATTATACAGTGTAATATTATAAATATCAGCACTTCCAAAATTATAGTGCAAGCTCAAAATCTTCATCTTGCTCATTTATTTCAGTGAAATAATAATTTTATAACTTTATAAGGTTCAATAATTTCTGCCTCTGAAGTGGACTGTTCAGTAATAGAAACAGATTCAATATGTATACTGAAATCTTAAACACTTACCCAAATAACAATACTCTGATGAGGCTTAAACCTGCTTCTTATTGCTAAAATAACCAGAAATCTGCTATATTAATAATAAACTTTTAATATGATGAAGAATGTTTTCAATTAATTATATCTAAGTACAGGTTTGCAGGATAAAAAACTCTGGAGGGAAAAAATTGTCATAATTCTAGATTTTTTTCAGATCTAAGAACCCTTTGAGCATCAAATCAATTATTTAAAAAAAATATTTTCGATTAGTTGTTTTTTTTGGGGGGTGAGAAGAACCACAACAAATAATTTTTTACCTTAAACCTCCGAAATTTTTTTACTTTTTTTCTTACTATCATAATAAAACATCACATTTAGAAAAGGCGCTATGTATGACAGAAATGGAGTGAGTTTTATGCTTTGGGAAGCTTTCTTTTCTATCTTTTTTTGCTAATACTCTTACCCTCTTTAATAAAAAGAATTTGAAATATTAATTTTGTCCTCTTATTGGTATTACCGAATGACCATTTCCTTCCCATGAGCAGTAAATCATACCTATACAAAAATTACTGTCCCTAACGTTTATAAGTTAGGCAAATTGTCCAGATTTTTACTGCTAGAAGTACAGATTCAATATAACCATTAATCGAACACTTTACAAGTTGACTTCGCAATAACAGATCCAAAACGGATAACCAAATCCAGGTCTGGTGGATACTTTTCTTATTAGGAAAAAAAGAAATTTATTCAAATAAAAAACTACATAAAGAACAGCAACATTTTACTTATTGCCGGAATTGTGACATTCAATCGTTCAAGTATACTCTAATGCCGCAGATATCTTGCCCCTTGAGATAAGAAATAAAATCTTTTTGAGACTACAGAAAATGCTTTTAAAAACAGTGCGTTAAAAATTAATTGCATAAAATTTAATGATACCTACCAGATTTAGGTTTCTCAACAAGAAATATATCAGTTTCGGCCCAGCAGCTTTCATGTAATCCCCAAATTATTGGTTTCACAGAAACCGAATAAGCACCGTCATCAACTGATGAAAACTGAGCAAACAACATACTTTTGCTGATATCAGGTGCTATGTTTGCAATTTTTTCGTTACCGGAAAGACTTTGAGTTAATTTTACAACATAGGATGAAACATTATACAATTCTGAAGCTTGTGAAAATTTCACTCGCACTATTCCATTTTGTAAACTTCCATTATACACCATGATGAGAGGTTGCCATTCACAAGAACCTGTAAAAAGAATAAAAAAGAATTTTCATTTCCTGAAGAATGATTAGAATACAAAAATTGTCAAAACCATTAAAATGAAAAATTACCAGGATATTCCGTTCCAGGAATAAAAACATAATAGCTCAGTTTTTCTTTTATTGGTAAGGCTATAAAATCCATGCGCACATTTTTCATCCCATGTTCAACCATATTGAACAAGCAATCATAAAATAAATTAATCTGAAATAATAACCTTCTAAATGAAAGTGGAAATGGAAAATTGAAAGCAAATTACAATTTAGTTATTATAAAATAAAATTTTATTTAAAACAAGAAAAGACAGTAAAACGTATGGAAGATGTTTGATATAATTTGTTATTTAATATAGCAAAATGAGAAATAAAAATATTAATGTTAAATAAAGTTTATTCACTTTAGTCCGTAAAGGGTTTTCAAATAAGAACAGTAGGTAATTACCTAGTACCTTCGCAACTTTAATGAATCACGAGTAAAACATTTTTAATGCAAGATATTTTCATTTGTTTTGATTAATAAATATAATATACTCGTAATTATTTTAATTAAAATCAATATTCGTCAACTCGTTTATTTTAAGTTTTCACATTTTCTTGCAGATCGAAAGGGTCTTGTTTGTTTTAGTTGGCTTATTGACTCAAGAATTTCCCTTCTATTGTAAGCTAAAAGAAGGGGGAGGAAAAAGCTACCCCTGCTATCATAATATAGAGTGAAAAAATTCCTACGTAGTTTGGGGTTGAACACTTTTACAAAAATCCTCCACGGAGAGAAGTGAATGAAATCATTTCCCCCTTGAACTTATACCTAGGCGTTGTCACCGTGTTGAAGAGTTTACAGTTTATTTTCGTTTTCTGTTCTCATTTGTTTAACTAGGAACGGATATCTCCGGCATTGCTCGGAATTCAAATAATTTAAGATGTAAGATATTTACCGTAGGTTAAAACTACTATTTCATATATTATAAAAGACAAAAAATCCTTTTATGGACTGAATTTTTTTTTTAAAGTAAAAGGGTAATCTTATCTGGAGTAGATGATATTAAAAACCACTAATAAAACTCAAAGAAGGATTATTGTACAATTAATATCATACCTAGAATTTTGATTAATTTTCAGATGCGGCTTTAGTATGGAGGTAATTGTAAGTGTCGTCAAAAACCGTTAGCCCCTCCCACACACACACACCGGTAAGAAATTGGGCGTATCGTTGGCAAAACCGTTTCAGAACGGTTGTTCAGAGCTGGACAATAACAAATGTAATAATTTCAAGATCAACTTAAAATTTATATATTATTAACAATTAAAATATCCAAGTTATAGTTTAAGTTGGCAGAATGACTAGATTTGGCAAAATAGTCGACAGAGTAACTAGTTAATAAGATATCACATTTTGCCAACAATTTTTTATCAGCTAAAATATCAATGCAAAGGATTTCGATGACGTTAAGGCTACAGATTTTCAGATATCCGAATCAAATATCGTTCATTCAGCTTATAATTTACCCTATATTTGGCAGAATAACAAGGTGGCAAGATAATTAATGCTCGTTACTCTTCAGCTATCTTCATGATTTAAGAAAAATACAAATTTTTATTTCCATCCACTATTGCTATTATTATAGAAAATATACAATCACTGTCCAATGAAATATAAATCCAAGATCAATATTTTTTTGGACCACCTTTTGCACGGATAACTGCTCTGCTTCGTTTGGACATCGAGTCTACAAACTTCTGAAGTGCATTTACATCCAGAGAATACCATGCATTAGCTATGCAGCTTTTTAGATCTTGTAAATTGAAGGGTGCACTCGATCTGCCGGAATATCAAGATATCGCATGGCTGTTTGTTTACCCTCGAGTAACACCAGGGCACCACTTCCATGCCAGCAGAGCATGCTACATATCATGATACTCTATCTAGAACCCTTGCACAGTGCCAGTATGGCAAGATGGATTAATGGCTTCGTGGAGTTTTCGCCAAAATCGACGTCTTCCATCAGTGAAAAGTAAGTTGTAGCGTGATTCATTCGACCACATTACCCGTTTCAAATCCTCAGAGGCCCAGTGCCTTTTTTCCCGACATCACTGCAAACGAATATTCGCGTGTCGGGCAGAAATGAGTAATTTTCTCATAGGCACTCGACTATGCATCCGTATCCTTTGCAATTCTCTGCGCATGGTTCGAGCTGAAATCTGACGGGAAGAGCCTTAAATGACGATTTGTGTCAGTTGAATTACAGTAGAGTCCCTGTTCTGCCGCACAATTCGTCGGAGACGACGCCGATAACGCTCTTACAAAACCGTGCTCGAACCGCAGTTACGTCTTCCAGAGAAGACTGTGGGCCCTGATTAAGTGAATTCATTATAAATCATTAAATTGTGTAGTTGTAAATCAGATTTTTTTAACAGTGAAAATTTTGTTTTATGCCATCTAATTTTTAAGGCTGCAATTATTTTACTAATGAAATATTACCGATTGCAACTAAAGAAAAAATTAAATATATATGATATGGTAGCGTTTCAGCTACATATATATAAAAAAGAGTTTATCCAAGTATGTATTAAATTTGTTAATTAAATTTCTACCTAAATTTTTCAGATTCTACAATCAGTACTATAACTATACAATTGAGGAATGTAATTTTTTTCTGCACTTTATTTTTGTTACTTTTCATAACAAAAGCTATATAATTCTAAGAGCCTCTAAACATTTAATACATTTTAAATAAATGCTTCTTAGTAAATGATAATTAAATGAGTTATTCTTGGATTGTTCATATATAACATCGTATATTTAATCCATCCAAATTAAAAAAATTATATTGTCATCGTATCTTTATCGTCTTACAATGCTCGAGTCCGAATAACTGTTAATTTTTGTTCGTGAACAAAACTTACTCGCCTCAGATTCGAATGACATTTGAATACCTATTCGTTGTTGCAATAATAATTTAAAAATCCTTTAAAGTAAGTGACTAAGCTAAAAAGACTTATTTTGGCCATAATATCGACTTTTTTTATTAATTATTCTGGATTTCTGAGGAGTTTCTTTTATAAAATTATTTGAATTTAGTTTCTACATTCAATTTACACTTTATAAGAACATATATTCATTCATTTAGAACATATCATTCTCAAAAATTGATGGTAGGGCAAACGGGCGATCATTGATGACTCACCTAAAGCTAATAAGCTTTTTGTAAAATAGATATTGGCGTAATCTAACTGATGGTTAAATCCGGGTGAATGGTCAATTTTTTTTATTTATTCGTTTAACTAATGATTGTATATATATATATATATATTAGAAACTCCTCGAATATCGCAGTTTATAAAATAATTTTCTGATCTGGTTTGGTAATCTGTTTTTCAAATAGTTTGGTAATCTGATCTTTAAATCTGTTCCCCCTTCATATTTCTATTAGTGTTTATTCTTCCCAACATTTCATTTGGCTCTTTTTATACCTTTATTTTGTAAAAAGAAAAGTAAAGGAAGAAAATTCTATAAACCAGACAAAAGGGGAAACTGTGGACAAATTTTTTCCGGACTTCTTAATACTATGATATACGTTGAAACAGATTTTGAGAGCTCCTGTAGATCTCGAGGCAAAGGACG
This sequence comes from Argiope argentata, assembly GCA_026289955.1. NCBI lineage: Eukaryota > Metazoa > Arthropoda > Arachnida > Araneae > Araneidae > Argiope > Argiope argentata. Next base: position 280,934 of record JAOUZG010020818.1, read on the forward strand.
ACCTCCTCCACCACAAGCGCGGAAAATCGCCATTGACTGCAGTAAAAAATTTAGATTATCTACTGCTACAACTTATGTTTTAATATGCTCGTATATATTAAAATCAAAAATGAAATATAAGCACATTTTTTTTTTCTGAAATCAGAGCATTTATACCTCATCTGTCTCTTAAATAACAAATTTGTAAATTGACAAACTTTCAATGGTTATTAAAAGGAACTGAGAAAATTTGTTTACAAATAACATAAGAAAGTTTTAATTTTTAAGAATGTAATGGAAACAAATTAGGGTTTAGTATCTCAATGGAAAAAATTTAAAGAGATTGAAAAATTTTACTGAGCGAATCAATGATTAATTGGCTTTAATTTAATGTAAAGTTGCTTTATTTTAAAGCTAAATTAGATAAATTTGCTTGCTACCCAAGCGGATTTGTCTTGTTCCTTGTCGGTAAACCTCTGCCACAGGCTGTGTTGATTTTTCAAAAAGAATGATCGTCAGAATAAAAAAAAAAAAGATTTTCATAAATTTAGGGAATATTATTCAGAGGATATTAATTCTAAGTTTGGAGTTAAAATGGTACATTTTAAACATTTCTGTTACAATTTCTCAAAATAGATGAAAAGAAAATGGTGCATGCAGCAGATTTTCATAAACTGATATATGATAATCTGTTAAATAAACTGTTCCAAATGTTACGACAACAGTGAACATGAAAAAAATTTTTCGAAACTGAAGCTACTGAAAAACTGAAATAAATTGTCAAAAAATTACGAACACTTGAATTATCTGGCTGTTATACACAATGAACATGGATAAAACTGATTTTCAAGAACAAAATTTGATTTAAAAAATACAGGTAATTAAAGTTGTAATATGAAATTGAGCATAATACTGATTTTTTAATTCAAGAGTACTTAAAATACATTTAAAAAGTTTTGACGTCTTTCAAATATTTTATTTAAAATTAAATACTTTGTTATTTCAATTTGATACAAAAAATGATACTTAAAAAGAACTTTTTTAATGAAAAATACTTAAGAAAGTCAATAATTTTAAAATAATTAATTTGATTAACATAAAAAATTCAAATTTATATTTTTAATAAAAAATCTTGTAACTTAAATTTAAAATAATTATTAATTAATATTAAATAATAATAGTAATTCAATTCTTTATAACATGCATAGTTACTGCAAAAATTATTATTTAAATATGAATTAAAAAGAAAATAATGTATACATCAGGTTTCTGAGAGTTGGGATGGGGCAAAAAATGATTTGCCTATCAGCCTCTAATGGTTTTAATCTGGCCTTGATTTCAGCACATACTGTTCTAAATCATCGAATCATTCTAAGCAAATCCACGTTTTTATAAAATGTCTGAAGGAAAACATACATTTTTCCCTCATGTATTTTCAAAGAAATGCAAGGGGAATTTCATTTAGGATATTTTGAGCTATCTAATTTAATGAAACCATTCAACTAGATCTTTTGAAAATAGAAAATTTCTACGAAATGAGCACAAAATCCTTTATTATAATAAAGATTTAAAACACATATCGCAATAAGTGGAATTTTGTGTTTTAAGAGAATTATTTGTGAAGTGGTTCAATTATGAGGCTAACTGAATCACAGAATGTGTTTGAATTTACTTTATAAACAGAGAGATGAATTTTATACAGTTAAATATATGTGCAATCATTTTTGAAATATATAAAATGTATCCTTATTTAAAAATGAATCCTACCACATTATATTGCCTATAAGAAGTTTTAATTTACATACAAAGATTAAAACTATATCAACATAATAGACAGAACAAGGAAATATAATTCTGTAAATCAGTATTAAATTTTGTTAACAACTCAATGAAAAGTAAGAGTCCTAAACCCTTTCTTTTTTAATTAACATAAAATCAATATATAACAAAATCTAAAATTAAGTGTCATTATTAAAAGGAAAGAAAAGACTTACAGGAAAGTGTTTACTAATGTTTACATTCTTAAAGTCCAATATTCGACATATTGGTCTTGATGAAGCTTTTGTAGATATTTTAATAATCAGCTCATCAATATCTGTAAAAGGGAAAATAATGCAATTCTTAAAAGACTGTAATAGAGGCAATATAATTTTCAAAACTAATAATTTAAAAAATACAAATTCACATCCACACATACAGAGATATATCTAAGATGATTTATTCATATATTTTTAGTAGTTTAATCTAGGGCATATGTTGATGACTTGGTTTTTTGAAATAAAAAATTGACAGTTTCTACTCTTAGAAAAGGAGGGGAAAAAATACAGAACTTTTCAAGCACCTTTTTAGAATACACAAAAAAACATAAAATTACATAATTTAGATATAGGAATGCAAATAATAAATTTAAATAAAATATTTTCTTTGTTAATTTTTGAATTCATGATTAATTTCTACTTATTACTTCTAAATGTTGAAGGGAACAACAGCATTAAGGTTATTAAAATTGACAGCTCAAAATAGATTTCAAGATCACGATATAATCACTTTACTACTAGCCATCACACAGCAACTACTAAAAATTTTGACTTCACAAGAACATTGACAGATTAGCTGAAATAAATTCATTAAAAAATGTCAATTCCATAAGAATCTCTTGGCCTTACTTTTGATCAATTGCTGTCAGAATAAAGAGGAGATTGCAACAGACAATTACAAATTAAGATATTTTTATTTGCATATAATAAATGAACTAGAAACAGAGGTGCCATTAAAATATATTAAATTTATATTTTAAATTACGCTGTTAAAGCCTTAATTCCTAAAACTTCCTAATTCTACTTTGCACTGAAAAACTCTATTACTTTCTGTCTTTTCAACTATTTTATTCACAAATTTCTGCAAACTAAAAATCGTCTTTTCAATTTTTCTTTTTTTAAAGTTTTAAATAATTTAGTTTATCTGCAGTATGATTCCTTTTTTCATAATTTTAACTATTTTGCCATAGGAATCTTTGGTTTCCACCCCCCCCCCCCCAACATATTTAGATTAGGAATTCTTCTGCATATACAACTTCTTTTACAATTTGAAAAATCTCTACTTCATTACATTTTTTCCCAATTCAGATGAAGGCAAATATTTTATGACACATATTTCTTCTTAAAGATTTTTGGGCTGTGGTGGCCTGGTGATAATATTTTCTATTAAAATAGAATCACATTCTTTTCCTGGAACAGAAAGAAGGGCTTTCATCTTGTTATAGTAGAACTTTTTCAGCTATTCTCAGATCTGAACACTAATACTTTTATAAGGTATATAATAGAGAAGGAAATTATCTAAAACTTTAGGAATGAAGGTAATACTAGGTCTTAAGTTTTGCACCCAAGTTATCAGCAGGAAGTTCAATTCAATTCAATTCAAATTTAAGATGAAAGCATATCTTTTCTGGCTATTGTACTATGCAAATGCTTAAAAGAAAATTCTCCATTTTTACAAGTAGTTTGCAGAATAATTGGAATCTGTTCACTGCTAATATTAAAATATCTTTCAGTATACTTAAGTCTTTGGATTGAGAGAAGAATGTTATATACAGAATGTTAAAAAAAAAAAGCTTTAAACAACGAGTAGGAGAGATGTACAGAAACAAGTCACTTTTATAATACATTACATCATTACAACAGCTTACAAATCATGTGCACCATGACAGAAGTAATGACAAGAAGAAAGCAGTAATAACAAGCCTTTAAAGGATTTAAAGAAACTATTCAAAGGGTTTGGCATCCAAAATGATGCAAACTTCATTCACTTATATTCCTGAAATGCTGTGTGATTGTAAATTTCTATTCCAGTAAGAATATGAATAATTTTAATTTAATTCAAGGACAAAGAGTCATTTCAATGTTAATAGTTCTCTATAGTAATTCCCCATTCAATTTAGAAAATTACTTGCTTTGGTGTACTTGACATAATTTTTATGCTTGTATAAGATTTTTTATTCAATCTTTATCCCAAAAATATCATTTATCTTTAAAATGTGGTTTTAAGATAAGCAAAAAATTTGTATCAAGGAACTTACCAGTACTATTAACTGTGAATGTAATATTAATAGCAGAACGCACAACAGACTTGGGATACACAAATAGTTCTGCTATATAAGGAGCAACTGAGACATAAAATTTGGATTCATCCTCAGATCTCAGAGTCTCTTCAGATGATTCTTTGAAATTGTAAAAATCTAAACAAACTAATTTTTAAAAATTAATAAATGATAGGAGTTAAATAAACAAAACAATACAGCAACCTACTTACAAAAGTTGAAAATTGCATTCAAAAAGGAAGTTCTAAACAGTTCAATAAACATCTTTTGATATTCTATCTTAAAATGTCATTTCTAAATATGCCATACATCTACTAAGAATATTTTAATAAGTATCCACATAGCTGTGTTCAACAATTCACATGGTATGATATCTTTTTCTCTTGACATATAGAAATACAAAAAATTTCTTAACTAAATATGAAATTCAAAGCTTATGAAAATTAATGATATTAAGATAATTCAATGCTTTAAAGGCATTAAAAAAACTAACAAATTAGATGAAGTTTAAAATTAAAATGAGAGTAAAGATATAAATAATCAATAAACTAATTAAAACCAAAGATTATTTAATGAACTTGAAAAGGTGTTAATTGTATTTTTTTTAATTTAATAAATTTGTTAAGTTGTTCATTATGACAAAATGATTATTTAGCCTAATTTGAGAAAATGAATATCATGATATGGTGAGATTTTATATTGAAAAATATTTTATAATATTCAAAACACACAAAATCTCTGTTTTTTTTGTTTGTTTGTTTGTTTTTTCATAATATAAGTTATAAAAACATGCCATTATGTCCTATATTCTTATAATTACTTCCAAATATACTGAGAAAGAAGTAAAAAATAGTAATAATTAACAAATAAGTAATATGTAAACATAATAAAATTTAAAAAAAACTTAAAATAAAATAAAGTAATACATAATGAATATGTTTATTTAACCAATTTATTCACAAAATATTATACTTGATTATGTTTAATTATTTGTATAATTGTTTACTTCATTTTTTAATTATTTGCTTCATTTTTAATATTTCATTTTAAAGTACAAATTTAATTACTGTTAAAATGAAGATAATTTTGAGGTATAATAAGTCTAATCAAAATGATAAAAATAATGAATACTTTCTCTGGCATTTATTTAATGGGGGGACATGCTTGTATTTTAAACTTTATACATAATACAATAGCGAGGCACAACAGAAATGGTATTTCCCATGTATGTCCTAATGCTTTATAATCAAATCATTTTTTTAATAAGATAGATATTTCTTATTATAGTATGTAAAGTCAAAACACACATAAAATTGTACAGATAATATATATTTTTATTTATTATTTTGTATATAGCTTAACTTTTCAATAATATTGTAACAAAATTTTATGTACATATAGTTCTAAATTTGGTTCATAAAACAATAGCTTTCCATAAAATTCTCAATAAATATGAATTCTTCAAGATGATATTATAAACGAAGATAGCTATTTTAATAACTAAAAGTAAACATACCTGAAGTGTTATAGATCTTACATATGTCCTTCTTAAAATTCAGAAACTGTAATAAAAAATAGATAAATATATATTTAAATTAGCAAAAATTCCAGTTTCGAACTAATCAGTAAAACTGAGGGTATAACTGAAGTTAATAAGATAACAAATTCAGATGCAATTATTGTTAATCTTATGGAATTATGGAGCAAAAATATATTAATAAACTGCATTAGGATTTTGAAAAAAGAAATTGAAAAATTTTATTAATTCTTTTAAGTACAATGCAGGACTTATTAAGTACAATATTTATTAACAAGTACTTGGAAGGTTTCTTATTAAAAAGATGAAAAAGAAAATATACTGGCATACAAACACCATAAATTGAATTATGGTACTCATTAGTTACTAATAACTTGAAAAGAGAGAGGAGGGGAGAGAACATGAATCCATTTTTACTGAACACCCCTTTACAATTTATTATTCATGAATCCACTTTTTTATCTGCAGTAAATAACAGATTGCAGAAGCTGTATATTAAAATAAATGCTCTTTAAAAAGTTAAAAAACCTTTTAACATTTAGCATAAACACACCCAACTCTCTAAATTTGGGGTGGAGGTTATCTATTTAACAGAACAAATCATACAAGCAAATTTAGAAATAAGAATACTGAAATGCTAGAATATTTTTCATGCAAGTTTTTATAATTACATATAAGCATGGACTTATAATAGTAGAAAATGTACGCATATGAGAAAAACATGCATAAGATTTATGGAAAAATTAATGCAAGCCTTTCATTAATGTGTTCATGAAAGTAGCAACAACGATCATCAATGAAACATTCATTGTAAACTTTACATGTAATAAAAACTTTATATATATATATATATA
>JAOUZG010020818.1:287499-316824 GCA_026289955.1 Argiope argentata
ATATATATATATATATATATATATATATATATATATATATATATATGAATGTACCTGAAACGAACAATCATTTTCATGACATCTGCTGCTTGGGTAATGCACAGAACTGCTCAATGATATTATTAAAAATGCTAACACAGAGCATATACATAATAAAAGCATTTTAATTATCAAGCAGGAACTAATTTTAAAATATCATAATATTTCTTAGTAATAAACGGAAAGAAATGATGCCTTAAAGAAAGAAAACTTTTTCGAGAAAAACTAATTTTTTTCATCTCATATATTTTAATTCTGAAACTTTAATTTGATTTATGATGGCTTAGTATTCCTTTCAGATGCTTTTACTTTTGTAACTTGATTTGATGCAACGTTTGTTTACATCTGGTTTAAATACTTAATGTTGCCAAATGTCACTAAGAATATTGCAGTGGAAAAGTGAATTAAACTAAAACAATAACTAATTGAAAAATGTTCATTCTTATTGAAAATTATTATCAAGGTATCACTCGAATTAATATTTTATACATTTATAAAAAGTCTACATATACATCCTCCTTTAAAAAGAAAACAAATTTTGAGAAATATCTAAATTAAAAGTTCTGAGTTTATCAACAGTATATAAAGTTGTGATAAGCCGGCCGGTTTTTTCAACGAGCGTCTAGATCTTGCAAAGTGCTAAAGAATCGATTCTTTCACTCGGTAGCACAAGGAATTCAAGCATTCAGCGTACCATTCAACAACTCAGAACAAGTATTAGAAGCCAGCATTTCTTTACAGAACTCATAATTTACATGCTGTTCATTTTTCCCCATTAAAATGAATTCTTTCAGCCCTTTTATAATATCAAAAATATTTAGATATAATACAATTGAATTTTGGAATGCATTTATAAAATTTGAATTACAGATTTTATTTATGCATTTCCTTAAATATAACTAAGAGTCTTATTAATTAAGATCGAGATTCCCTTCCGTAAATGCTTGCTCATAAAATTACAATCTTTCTAACAGACACAGAAAAAAACATAACATTATAATATTCGTCTATTTATATTCAATGAACAAAAAAATGTTTATATAAATCTATATTTTTCTTATAACATTCCATTTTTCAAGGTTTAGAAAAACAAAATTATAGCTCAAAGTTTGATAAAGTGAACCTGATAAATTTCTAAAAAGTATAAAGGGAAATTTTATTAGCAGCACAATAAAATGTAATATTAGATATCATTATTTACAAAATTTCAGGATTAGCAAAACTGCATATTTGATGAACTGCATGTCTGCACTTTATTACGCTGATATTTTGTTATTCAAATATTTACTCTGTGATAAGAAAGTAAATGCTGTCATTCAAATGTATGTGCCTTGCCCAAGGTGATTACCTTTGATTCAATTTTTTTCCTTCATTCTAATGAACTATTTATTTACAGGTATTAGTACAGCATTACCGAGGAGAAAGATCTGAATTTTACCTCTTATGCGCATTCTAACTCCCAAATTCAGTAAAATTAAAATCTTTTTCTCTGAAATTATTTTACGTAAAAAAAACATTTTTTAATCAAAGTATATTGCTGCAAAAAGAAAGACTGTTATAATTCACCATAGCTTGCTTGGCATTGCACTGTGAATCCATCAGTCCCTGGTTCGATTCCTGGCCAGCGAATTTTATCCAAAGACTGGAATTTTAACTTAAAATTGTTCTTATTATTTCTCTAAGATCAAGATGATTCTAGGATATTCTTTACTATTCGAGCGAGATGAATCTCGAATGTTCAACAGAGATATAAAGACTGAGTTCTTCGTTCTGTTCTCAAGCGAGTTGCTTGGTGCTAATAAACGCAATTAGTTATAACTATGCTTGTAATTAATTCAGTCTTCGTGGGAGATTTAGTGGAGGCGCCGGGTACAACCTTTGCAAATGTGGATAATAGTGACAGCTTTTGCAGGAATCTTCGTTTTGAACGGTATATCTCAGAATTTGGACTTTATTCACCACAGAGAAGAAAATGACAGATGAGACTAAGCCCGTTGTAGTGACTTCTACATACCAATAACAGAGGAACCCATCGACCTTCCGAGGAACCTCGGAAGAAGACCCTTTAAAATGGCTTACAGAATAGGATCGAGTGGCTAAATTTAACAAATGGTACGATAAGATAGTCCATCGCAAATGTGTATTTCTTCCTCGACGGTACTACAAAACAGTGTTACATCAACAACGAAGACAGATTGAATTTGTGAGAAATGTTTTAAACCGGACTAAATGCACTTTTTAGCAATCGAAAATATATATATCAGAAAGGCGGAGGAACAGCTGAAATACAGAGAACAGCGTTCGGAAGAAAGTGCGCAGTCATATATACAGAGTGTGTTAGGTCTCTGCCGAGAAGTAAATCCATCGATGACTGATGATGAAAAAGTGTCACATCTAATTAAAGGTATTTCAAAAGACATTTATCAGACTCTACGGAGGAAGGAAATAAGCGCTACAGCTGATTTCATTAAATGGGGTAACTATATCGAGGATATGAAACATAAGAGGATTGGCTGAAGAAAGTTTGAGAGGCTTCCAAACATCGTACCGGTAGCAACCATTGAAGACGAGTCCGAAATTGGTGTTCCTCATTAGAAGAATCGCGCAAGAGGAAGTCCATCGGGTAATCATCCAAATGCATGGACCTATTGCCTATTTGGACTCTTACTCCAAAGTCCAATCTCTTGAAGAAATTATCCAAGACGAAGTTGAAAAATCACAGCACCAGTTTCGGTAAAATCTGGCGAAATCGAACGACGACCAACACTTGCCACTGTAACCAGGAGATCAAGAGTACCCGCTCAAAGATTACCAATGCAGCCAAGAAAAACTTATCTTTGGTGAAAAACAGAAAATAAATCAGTTTGTTTCCACTGAGGACATCCCGGACATGTATCCCGCTACTGCAGAGAGAAGAAAGCCATTTTTAACAATTATCGTAATCGCCGACAAAACTTAAATGAAATTGACACTGAAGAAGAAACTCGCCGACCAAACTTCAATCGACGTTCTACACCTAGTCCTACTAGAAGCCGATCCCCAACACCCCGTTTTAGATCACTGTCGCCGTATCGTCGATTAAATCGATCCCCAAGACGTAAGAATGAGGAAAACTGAACGGGGCGACTTTCAAAGGAGGTGAGGTCACATATTATGAAAATCCTCCTTTCGGCCGCAAAGATGACTGGTAACCAACTAGACGTAATAATGGATAAACTAGACGTAATAAGTCAGTTCATGCTCTCCTGGATTCTGGAGCTTCATTTTCCGTAATCTCTGATAAATATCGTCGGTTCTGAAGCCAAATATATTATGCTGAAAGTCGCCGATGGAAATTTGGTTCGGCCAATAGGAAAATACATTTTGCGTATCAGTATCAAAAGCTAGGAGCTGCCGTTTGAGTTTATTGTTTTGCCACAAATTTAGTCATGACATAATCCTAGGATGGGACTTTTTGGCAGCTTCCTAAGTCATGATAGACTAAGGACACATTGAATTATTTCTGGAAGATGCTCCCCTAGATTTCGCTGGATTGGACGCATGGAAGCTTTATGCCACAAAGGACTGCAAGCTTAAACTTCGTTCTTTAACTAAAATGGCAGAATCAGGAAGCCCAGCCCGGAGATGCATAAATGTGGTCATCGATGGCAATACACAGTTACTCTTCGAGCGCCATATTGCTGTACCATCCATAATATCCTCATGCCAAAATGGGCAAAGTCAAATCTGGGTTGTTAACTTCAGTCGGGAAACCAAGTCATACCCAAAGGAATGTTTATAGGCTTATCCAAGCCCCTGGATAAAGGACATTTATGTGTGATTTCCAACCAGTCATATGGTCCCGATACCCCGCAAGAGACGTCATATCCCTTGAAGGATTATATTCAGATGATATCTCCTGATTTGAGTAATGAGCAAAAAACCCAACTGGTTGAACTACTACGAGCATTTTCGGAAATTTTTACGAAGACTGACAAATTGATAGACGCGTGGACGAATGTGAAACACAGGATTCATACTGATGATCAGTCTCCCATCAATCAACAGGATTACCGAGTCTCATCTACGGAAAGACGCATTATTCGAGAAGTGAAAAAAAATTCTTGATGAAGGTATTATCCAGCTTTCCAAAAGTCTCTGGTCATCACCCGTTGTGATTGTAAGAAAGGAAGACGGAAGCTGGCGTTTCTACTTAGATTATCGCAAGCTCAATAAAGTTACCAAAAAGATGTCTATCCTCTGTAACGTATTGATGAGACGCAAGGCTGCCTGAAGGGCGCAAAGTTCTTTTCTTCTATGGACCTTCGCTCTGGTTACTGGCAGATAGAAGTAGATAAAGCGGATCGTGAGAAGACGGAATTTATTACTCCTGAAGGATTATATGGGTTTTAAGTTATGCCATTTGGACTCTGTAATGCGCCGGCGACTTTTGAGAGAATGATGGACAATTTGCTACGCCATCTCAAATGGTCAACGTGTCTTTATTACCTGGATGACATAATAGTGTTTTCGGAAACGTTTGAAGACAATATTACCAGACTAAGTCTCGTTATGAAATGCCTTCTGGAAGCTGGTTTGGTGCTTAATCCAAAGAAGTGTCTTTTTGCCGCTCGAGAAGTAAAAATACTGGCTCATCTTTTATCGAGTAAAGGAGTTCGTCCAGATCGCGGCGAACTAAAAGCCGTAGGAAGCAAGTTTCCTACTCCGAAGAATGTACATGATATACAAAGCTTTCTCGGACTTTGCTCATACTTCCGAAGATTCATTAAGGGTTTTTGTTTCCTCGCTGAACCCTTGCAGTTGCTGCTAAAAGATGATACAAAGTTGCATGGAGGGGGGGGGATGGAAGGGATAGAAGCTTTTGAGAATCTGAAAAAAGATCTTACTTCTGAACCAGTAATGCCCCAGCCGAAGTTCATACAAACGCCAGTGGATATGGCATTTGGGCTGTTATAATCCAAATTCAAAATAACGTAGAAAACGTTCTAACGTACGCCTCTAGAACTCTAACAAAAGCTAAAAAGAATTACTCCACCACAGAACGGGAGTGCCTTACGATCGCATGGGCCATCTACAAATTTCGGCCGTACATATTCGGAAAGCATTTTACCATCATAACTGATCATCATTCATTGTGCTGGCTCATGGGCCTAAAGGATCCTTCTGGATGATTGGAAAAATGGCCCCTCCGTCTTCAGGAATATGATTTTTCAGTAAAATACAAAATTGGTAAGAAGCATAGAGATGCTGACACTCCCTCTAGAAATCCTGTGGACGATGAAATTGAGACATCAGAGAAAATTCTAGCTATCATTACGAAGATAAATCTTGCGAGTGAACAAAAGAAAGATCCCGACATCACCAGAATGAACCCTTCGAATAATCCTGTCCCCGCCTACAACAAAACATTTGAAGTAATTAATGAAGTCCTCTGCTGAAAGAATTTTTATCCGGATTGTAAGATGTGGTTACCAGTCATTACCAAACGTCGTGGAAATGACATACTTAGGCATTTCCACGACAAACATACCGCAGATCATCTTGGCTTCGCTAAAACTAATGACAGAATACGCAAAAAATTTTAATGGCCGTGGATGTATCGAAATGTTGTCGAGAGTGCCAAAGAAGAAAATCTATCCCTCACCTGGACGCTTAATCCCCATTCCTCTGGCTATTGCACCTTTCCAACGTATTGGAATCAATCTTCTCGGGAGATTTCCAAAATCTACTATGGGAAATAAATGGATCATATTCTGCACGGATTAACTGATCCGATATGCCGTAACGAAAGCTTCACCAACCGCTGAGGCCGAATAAGTAGTAAAGCTTTTGTTGGAAGAAATTATTCTGAGACATGGAGCTCCAAGAATAATTATCACAGATCGTGGGACAGTATTCCAATCTAAACTTGTCTCAGATCTCGTCAACCTGTGTAATGTAGATCATAGTATGACAAGGGCGTATTGTCCCTTTGCAAATGGATTGACAGAACACTTCAACAAAACACTGACCGATATGTTGCCCATGTATGCTGATACAGAGCAGAAAAATTGGGGTGAAATTTTACCATTCGTAACATTTGCCTATAATACCGCTAAGCAAGAAACGACATGTTTTACAACTTTCTATTTGCTTCATGGTCGTGAAGCCGAAACGACGACGGACACTATGTTACCATTCTGTCTTGATGCTGTGGATGAGGATTACATTGGTAAAATAATTGCCAGTGCTGAAGAATCAAGACAACTAGCACAAGTGCGTACTTTGAAAGCTTAAGATACAGACCGTCGATACTACGACTCTAAACACCGATCGGTATCTTATGCTCCTAGAAATCTTGTATGGATCTATACTCCAGTACTAAAAGTTGGCCTTTCAGAGAAACTTTTTTCTTTTTTAAGAAGATATTTTGAACCATATCAGGTTTATGCCTTCTATCAGATGTGACCTATGAGGTTAAAGGTTTTGACCCTGCCTCCCGAAAAAGAAAATCGTAAGATGTTATCCATTTCTCACGTATGAAACCCTATCATGCCGACTAAACAGATTGAGATGGAAGATAAAATAAGCCAGGACATCGTTCCTACGGAAAAGAACACAAATACATGGGGGCGATTACAAAGGACTTATGACACTCGCCAGAAAAAAAAACTGAATGACACCTGGATGCTGTCCTTTTTATTAGGAGAAAAATTGTCGCAAAAAGAAAGACTATTATAATTCACCATAGCTCGATTGGCAGAGCATTGGACTCTGAATCCGGCGGTCCCTGGTTCGATTCCTCGCCAGCGCATTTTATCCAAAGACTGGAATCTCAATTTAAATTTGTTCTTATTATTTCTCTAAAATCAAGATGATTTTAGAACATTCTATAATATTCGAGCTAGATGATTATCGTAATATTCTACAGAGGTATAAAAGCTGAGTTCCACGAGTTTGGCTGAGTTCTTCGTTCTGTTCTCCAAAGAGTTGCTTGGTGCTAATAAAAGCAACTGTTTCTAACTACCTTTGTAATTAATTCAGTCTTCTTGAAAATATAATTTAAAAAAATCTTCTGAATTAAATAAATTTATTCTTCCAATTCAGGAACTCTTCGTCATCCATTGTCAATTATATGCAAATCTTAAAATTTTTGATTGAGCACTTGCTTTTTGAATCAACAACAACACCCTAATATACTATTGTTTAGAACATTTATGAAACGAAATAGTTTCATTCAAACGTCCAAAATTTTAAATGGAGTATTCAAAACATCTAAAATCTGCCAATAATAGGTCCGACTTGATTAAAAAATCCGGATCCATTAATTTACTAGTCAGTTCCTGAACCAGTTCTTCCTTTTACTGACGGAAAAGCGGAGTCTGACAGCAATGAACGATTTGTCTCTATTTACCATTGAGCAGCCTTATTCGAAAAGAGTACTAGTTTTAGCCGCGTGTCTGTTTGTACTTTGACAGATGTCGAAACTTTTCTTATCAAAATATTTTGTTATCGTGCGTGACAGAAGCATTTGCCTTCATAAGTTGCCGTTAGCCGTGCCATTTCGTTTCATTTTATTGGTAAGTAATGAATATAAAGTAAGGAAATTTAGTTTAGCTTTATCTGATTAATTAAATTATTATTATTAAGTAAGATTTTTTTTAACAAAATTATTTTGTTTCATCATTTATCAGAATGCTCACTACTGTTAAAAAGCACATTAGAACTACTCAGTTAATTATTGGAATTAATTTTTTTAAATTTTCATTGAACTTTTAAACATCATTAATCATCAATCACCAATTCTCATCGAAGGGGGAGAATGATGAATTCACATTCATGGACAATTATTTTAGTTTTAAAATGAAAATGTTGGACTATAAAATAAATATATTTATCAGTATAATCATCTTTGAAACTTTTTATAATATTTCAAACAAATCCCTCTCACTGCATGTATGTGTGTGTTTCATTTGAATATTTCATGTAATTTTTTTAAAAAAAAAACTTATTCTAAGTGTTGTGACAAGTTGATAAGATTGCATGCCACTTAAAAGATTTCACTACGTATCTCTTGTTTGTTATTTTTTGTTAAAAAGGGTAATATTTTGTTCCTACTTATCTGCAAATGAAACATGGAATGACTTAAATCAAACCCATTTCCTACTTGTATCAAGACTGATTGTTATTATATAATGGTTTTAGATTTAATGAATGCTAGCTTAGAGAACTATTTATTAGTTATGAATCTGAAGGGACACTGTTTTATTCTGTAAGAATAATGAAAATGTGGAATAATTATATTTTGTAATTGATAATGAATGGCATGCTATCTCATAATCTGATAATTATTTGTTTTTATGTAGTTGCTTTTACACAGTCTGTTAAATTGAATCTGGTTTATTAAATCTATTTAACAGAATGAAATATGTAAACATTATAGTTTCTGTGAAAACTAGTTTTGCTGTGAAGACTCATTCATAAAATAGGCAACTGTCTAAAAGTCTGCAGGTTTTTTTAGAGAGGAGAGAGGGTTAATATATGTTTTTATATAGTTATTACATATTTTAGGGTTATATATATATATATATATATAATTTGTTTTTTTATTTGTACACAAAGATTGTGTTCTTAAACTTAATCAAATTCAAACTGAATGTCATTTAAATTTGAAGGAATATAGGACTTTTTTTTTCCATATTTCCAAAATCACTTACCTTTCAGTGTGTTCTTTTTAGTTGAATGGGGAAACTATGAGTTAGTGGGTCAGGAATACTGCATAAAAATATTTAGATTATGTCTAAAACATTTTATAATTTTTTTCTGTCATTTTATTTAAAATTTCTTTGAAATTAATTTTTTTATTTATTTATGAGGTACTTAAATAAATTTTACTATGGGTGAGTTGCAATTGCATGTTTTGTTATTCCAAATTTGAAAATGTTTTGATATAGAGATTAAATTTAAATCTATATTATAATTTTATTTTGAAATTAAAAAAAATGAAAAAAGGGCTGAAACATGAATTACCTGAGTGATGCTGTTGTACTTATTCTATTTCAGTGTATAGATATCCATTTTCTTTATTGATTTTTGCTCAATTTTTGTATAATTTTTTTTATTTTTATATGATAAAGAATTTTGTGACAAATTTTGTTTTGCTCCATTTCGATCTTATTTTATGGTTAATTATTTTTATAGGCATCTTATGTGTAAAATTTTATGTGCCTTCCTTATCATCTAGGTGATATATGCTCTCTGTCTGTTACTATTTTCTTATTTTTTTAACCATCTCATCCTTTAAAAATATATTTAGACCACATATCCAGTAACCTTCATCTGGGGATATACATTCAGAGTTATTACCAGAAAGAGTTCATGGTATTGAAATTAATGACAAAAATTCTTTTCATATTCCAACTTGCATTGTGACAAAATGTATTGTTTTGCTTCATCCATTTCAAAAAATTTTAAAGTCCAATACTCTTTATTTTAAAGTATTTTTTACTTCTCAACAATGTGTGCAGTGATTACATTTCTTTATGTTTGGATGGTTTCAAGACCAAGTTTCATTTTGCTTCTGATTTTGCTTTTGGGAATATTTTTATTAATCACCATTTGTATTTACTTCAGTTTTTTATCATGAGGATTATGACTGCATATCTTGCTTTATATTTTACTAGCAGTAAGTTTAAAAGGGTAATAATTTATTCTGATTCTTTGAGTTCCCTTCAAACCATTATTGGTAAATCATATAATTATACCAGTATTTTTGATATCAGAAATTTACTTAATGATCTTTTTTTAAATGATTTTGAAATTCCAGTATTGAAATTTTTTTTATGGAATCCTTCCTATGCAAGTATTCAAGGGAATAAACAACCGATATTGGTGCAAAATCAGCCAACTACTTATTTTAACAAACCCTTGCTTATGCTGATGTGTGATCTTGTGTTTATTAATAGCTTCTTCAAAATTAGCTGAACCAGTGGAGCCTTGAAACCAAAAACAAAGTATGCACTTTCAAACATTTTATTGAACGTTGATCTTTCTCTCTAAATTGCCAATATCATGTTATTTTGAGCTTTCGGGAATAACTCGTAAACATATACTTTTAAAGCAACCAATTGACTTGCAGCTACTGTGATAATGGTTTAACTATTCAGCATATTTTAATTTATTATCTATGTTTGGATTTATTATGTTTTGAATATTTTGGTTCAGTTTTTTGTTGATTCCCATTTTCAATTGGACATGAATTGCATTTTAATATTTTTGGAAAGAAAATTGGTTTTATCAAGAAAATTTGATGTATTGATTTCTTCTTCCAATCTTTATTTCTTTTATAATTTTTTTAAAAATCTCATTATTAAATGAGATTTAAATTTGCTTAGTTTCTATGATGTTGGTTTAAGGCTTTCATCCAATTCTGTTGCAGCTTATCGAGAGAATAATTCATGAGTTGGGATAACATGACTCTCTTTTAATACTTGATTTTCTTAATTATTTTGATTATCCAAGAAACCTGATCTGTATTAAGCTTCATTTCAAGTTGAATCAGTAAATTATATCCTTTCTGAAGTTTGTGTATACATCATTCTTTGTGGCCCTCTATCATGATCTGTGTTGAAGGACTACAAAAATGGTGTCATTCTGGGAAATAATGTAAAGGATCATAACAGAAATGTTCAGATTACTCATTTAATATGTTAGTCAAATGAGAGAAAAAAAAATTACATTATTTAAAACACTTCTTTCTTTTTCTTTGTTTGGTATGTCAAAACACACACATACACGCACACACGCTTACACACACACACAAACACACACATATATATCATTTTAAAAATGGAATATAATAGGATTAAGATTCATCATCAAGTTATAATTAAATTATTGCTTTTTTGACTTCCAATTTAGTGCATTTTCCTTACCATCCTAAAGAAAGGCCTAACAATGCTTGATTCTTCTCTGGATGGTATCTCTTAATTTCATTTAAATCCTATTTAATTTCCTAATTTTTGTCTTAATTTGGCCTATGTTTACTTCATTCTAATATGCTCGATTATTTCCTAATCCAATTCCCACTTTTTTAAAATTTAAATATTTCTAACACATGCTTAACAAAATTGCTGACTCAGAAGGAACAATGGGATAAAATTTCTTAACACATACACATCCTTTTAAAAATGTTACTTAAGATTTCCTTGTATAAATCAACCTATGGTTAAGAAATCCTTATCAGAATCTCATAGTAAAATCATTGAAGGGACAAATTTCTCTCTTTTTGCATTTGTGTTACAATGTTGGCTGATGTATGGTCTTTTCGATCATCCCTTGTACATAATATGCCTCCTATATTCATCATTTTAATTTTTATTCTTGTTATTTTTCAGATTAATCATGGATTATCCTCCAGTTATTCCCATGCCTGATGCAGAACAAAATATTGTTTATTCTGAAATAGCAAAACAATTTGAAAACTGTTTTGGAACTATACCAAGTTTTTTTGCTAGAGTTCCAGGTAGGGTGAATCTAATTGGTGAGCATATTGACTATTGTGGATTTGCTGTTTTACCCATGGCAATTGAACAGGATATAATAATAGCTGTTAAAATTAATGATAAAAAATTGCTGAATCTTGCTAATTTTGATTCTAAAAAGTATAAAAAGTTTTCAACCTCAACTGATGATATAAATATTGATATAAGCTCACCTCAATGGTATCATTATTTCTTATGTGGGTATAAAGGTATTCTAGAGAATTGTAAAATTGATGACACTGGCATGAATGTTTTGGTGAAAGGAACTGTGCCACCTTCTGCTGGTCTTTCTAGTTCCAGTGCTTTAGTATGTGCCAGTGCATTGGCTACTACATTTGCCCATAGGTAATTTTTTATATAATTATTTTATTTTTATTTTATATGACATGAAATGAAAAGCTTTTTTGAAAATATTAAAATTTGAATTGGCAAAGTGTGATTTTCATGCTACAAAATATGAATAAATTCAGTTTGTAGTTTGTATTGCTTTGAAATATTATCAGAATTTAATTACAAAAATAAGTAAAGAGATGGAAAATTATGAGCTTAATTTGTCATAGTTAGACTGCATTATTTTACATTTTCATTAATCACTTATCTGGGGTTTTTTACAATCTAATTAGATGATTTTTTTATTCGGGAGATATATTGGCATTTTCTTGTTTTTATACGTTCATAGAATAGTTAAATATTTTTAATTGCCAAATCATATTTGCTTTAAATCATTGCATATATAAACATTTTAACAATATCATAATTTGAAATATGCATGATTCATTGGCAATAAGTTTTGATGAAACTAAATTAGAGTGAGGAAGTTATGCAATAAATGGTGTAGCCATTTTGCATGCTACTACTTGAATCCTATGAAGACAACTTTTTTCAATGATTTTTCATTGTTGCATGGGTTGATAGAATACAGTAAAGTAGAATAATTTAATTTAGTGAAGGCATAAAATGTTTAGCAGCACATTGATTATTGTGGGGTTATTTTAATCATAAAACATATAAAAAGTAGTAGATGGTTAAAGACACAGCCCCCTCCCCTCATTTATTCAGATTTTAAAATAATAATGCGAAGAAGAAAAAATTAAATTTGTTTCATTCTTTAATGATAGTGGTTTCAAAATCACTATAAAAACAAATAAACAACTTTGAAGCATATAAAATAATTTACTGCAGGATTACTGAACTTTTGCATTTGAACTTAATATATAAATTTTACTCATTTTTATATGCTTCAAAATGTTATCTTCCATAATACTTTTTTTTTCAACAATTTTTCTGATTTCAGTTTTAATAAACTGCTGAGGTTAACTTGTTGCCTTAACTAAATAGCATTGCAAAATGTAACTTCTGTCACATGACATTCTTTTATGATTAAATTAATTGCTGTTAAGAAGCAATGGTTTGAGATTTCTCCAAACTTCAAAAGTAATTTTTAATCTTATCGAAATCACATCATTCTCTTTATTTTTAGCATTAGAATCTCAATATATTCAATTTCATATGTTTAAATAATATTAAATGGAAATGTAGGAAATTGTTCTTACCAGTAAAGGACAAATCAGGTTTTTGTTTTGTAAAATTATTCTATGTAATTACTTTATTAAACTGTCCAAATTATTTCTGAGAAATATTTCTGACATTTTATACTTTATGTATTCCCTTGAAGCTCATATATAGGATATATATATTTGAATAAATAAAATGTTGATATTTGTAGTAAGAAAATGTGTTTACTTTCACCATTGTTAATATGTCTTTAAACTAACTGGTTACCACTTAAGCTTGTAAGCTGAGTCATATTTTGAGTTAAAAGTTGTTTAAAATTATTTCTAATTAAACAGATTCTCAGAGCTTATATTGAATTTTCATAAAATATAAATAGCAATTTAAAATGCTTTAATAGAAAATTATAAGCTAAATTCCCTATGGCTTTAAGTGTTCACATAATTTTAACATTATCTTTCTTATAAACCGAATTAAAATTAAGAAAAAATATCCATAAAATTATCAGTATTAATTAATTAATTTCTGTAATTCTCCTTTATTATACCGTTTATAAGATAAATTCGTTAATAATTTAACTAGCAAAATAAGTATATTATTATGATAACAAAATAAGGAAACTGTTTTACTTACTCTTATAATGTTACTTTTTAATCTTAATTCTCGGCAAATTCATAAATTAACAAAATTTTATTCCCACATTATTAGTTTATCTTTCAAAATTCACAAAAATAAATAGTTAAAAATCATAGAAATTATAGTTTTGATTTTTTTTTATTTGTACTAATACTTCGCCCCCGAGTAGAAGGGAGAAAAAAATCATTATTGTAGCAAATCAAATAATTGTGTTTTTTTCTTTTTATATTAGAGCCATTAAATAAAAAGATAAAACTTTACTGTTAAAATAAGAAGATAAAAATAAAAAAATAAAGCAAAATATAAGGTGATTGAAGACTACATTTTAATGTCAAAGAAAACATTAATTTTCTTTGATACTTTAAACCTTAAATGCTGGCTATTGCCCTGATGCAATATACCGAATTTAATTTTAAAAATATTATGAGGATGAAATTGAAGCCGTAATGCCTGCTGTAAAGTGGAGGAATTTTGAAAATGTTGTTAAATCAATTCGCTGTATCTTTATGGTAGCATGATTACTGATGAAAAAAGAAAGAAAGAAAAAATAAATAAGGTCATGTTTTTAACTAGTAATTGCATGCCGCTTTTGGTTTTGTTTGTACTATTGAAAGTAGTGTTTTTTATTCTACAACTTTTTAATAAAAATGTAAAATATTTAAATATATATTTATCGTTGTTCACATCTCTCCCCCCCCCCCTCTCTGGCTTCTTCTTAGCCGTAACCATACTTGAAACAAAATACGATTTTTAAAACATCCATCCCCTTCCGCAATTTATTAAAAAAAAAATCAAAGCTTTTTTTTAAAAATTAAGCATTTAAGTGCTGATTATACTTAAATGGTCAAATTTGTAAAGGACAATATTTCAAGCAATTAATATAATTTAAGCAATATTTAATGATAGTAAAATACGTTAGTAATTTAACAATATTTAATGGGCAATGTTTATAAGCGAAATCTTTTCTGTAACTTATGATTTATATAGCCTATAAGTATAGCCTTTAATTTTGCCCATTATATTCGGGGAAAAGTCGTTGTTTTCTTTTAAAAGACTAAATGGGCATTTACTAAATCAAATAGCTGAATTCGTGTAATGTATGATATGTTCATTTTTTTTATTTTAGGATATCATTGACAAAATGGCAGCTGGCTTCGATTTGCGCACAGTCGGAGCGTTACATAGGGACACAAGGTGGTGGCATGGATCAGGCAATTGGTTTTTTAGCCGAATCGGGTACTATTTTATTCTATTTAACCAACCTTAAAGGAAAGAAAATGTCATTTTTGCTAAATCTGAATAGATATTCTGAAATTCCTCTTTTAGAAAGTGTTATGACTATGTGGATTCTTGAATCTCAAAAACGGTTTCCGTAGGTTAAATTATGTATTTAAAACTGGTGAAAGTTCGAAAATTATAATGAGAGAAAATAAGCATTAAAAATTTGATGCTGATATTTATTTTATCACGTGTGACTTAAAACACCAAACATTTTTATACCTAATCATAATATTCACATTTTGGGACATCAACAGGAACATGGAATACCCCTAATTCGCACATATAAATTTAATATAACGAAATTTCCTCAGTAGTGATTAGGATCATCACGGATGGCAATGCAGCTCTGAAAGTGTAGTCTCATGTTGTTTATAATATTGTCAATGAGTTGTATAAGTAATAATGCCCATTGATTGCGTAAAGCCCGCTTAAAGTTCTATGCCCGCGTAGTCTTTGAGAACCACCAAATCGTCCCCAGAAAGTATCTTACAAATGCTAAATGGAACTTTCGGAAGAGCTCGCAAGCCAATCAATATATATTATAGGTTTCTTTAAAAGTCACAGTACGAGGGGACAAAACGCAAATCTCATTGTCTTGCACTGTTTACCAATTTACCAGCATACAAGCGAACAATTGGATCCAGTATGTTGGCTCTGTATTTTCGAGCACGGAGAATTCCATGATACAACAGTTACAGGTTTGTGCGTTTATCTAAAGATTATTTTCCCCAAACAAGAATATTAACCGCCTGCATTGGTTTCCCTTTCCTATGTACAAAATGGAAGATAGTGTTTGCTTCTCTCCATTTATAAACAAATCGAGAATCACTCTGAACAAAACAGATGTAACAAGTGAAGGTCGCGATACGAACCTGCGACGTTTGGGCCTGTAGCCGAGTAATATACCGATCAAGCAAAAGGGACCCTTCAGCTCAAAGGATATTATTTGGCTTATAAGGCTGACGCTACAGTACTCCCCTACCAGTGAGTAGGACGAGAGACGAACGATTTTGGAAGCGCCAAGCGTATGGCGTGCATGCGAGTTCGTTGGTGCGTCGAGTTAGCAACGGCTGCGGTGCGTCGAGTAAGCGACGGCTTTGTTAGCTGGTAGATGGCGCCATGAGTATAGCAGAAAGTTGCGTTGTCAAGGTCACCATTGTAGCAGTTGAAGGTCGCGGTACGAACCTGCGACTTTGGGCCTGTAGCCGAGTAATATACCGATCGAATAAAAGGAACCCTTCAGCTCGAAGGATATTATTTGGCTTATAAGGCTGACGCTACACAGACCTTCCCTGATTTTCAATCCAGTTAACATGATGGCGTTAAACTCTCAAAAGCACTCGTCTGTGACGGGAGATATGCTGGACATACAATACCGATAACCTAGTTTACAGGTCTCTTTCATGATACTACTCTTCCTATAGCAAAAATAAACGGATTTAATGTTATATGGAGTTGCTGTCCTTTTGCATCTTATTCTAAATTCAGTATTATAATTCTGAATAATTATCTGAAAAAGTGGTATACCTTGGTCTATTCTTGGTCATTAGTTATTCAAAAATCTAAGCTACTAGTCAAAAACTGGTTCCAGAATCGGCTCGGTCATGAAACGGTCAAAATATAATCTAGTTGTGTCAAATTGCCATTAATTGGCTTCTAGTCCGCGTATGACTCTATAACACAATTTTGCTGGTAAACTTTACATCGAATTCATATTTACATTTTGACTGTCTGGAAATTTTTTAATAAATTACGTTGAATAGCAGTTTCCTCTTAAACAACTGATTTTAAGCTGCATCGTGTAAATATGGTGAGTTAACACAGAAGGAAATTTACACTTTCCGACCAAGATAACTTTTTTTTTCTTCATTATTATTTTTAAGTTTTTGTCAAAACCAAAAAGCTATGATTTACAATAGAAGACGTTCTGTTTCTGCAAGTACAAATATTAAAATAATTAAAAGAATACACATTTAAAATTAATTTTAAAAAAATTTCAAAGAAAGCAATGCATTATTATAAAACGGAAAACATCCTATATTTAGAAAATACGCAAATTAACGCATGTGTGAATGTAAAAAAGTGCTTACTTTTTTTTGTTTGTTGTGCTTAGAACTGCTTAATTTTTACAGTAATTTCTCGCTACGCACCCTATTATCACATTTTCATAAAATTCATGTTGATGGTAACCTTTACAAGAAGACAGGTTTATATCAATATAAAAACCGATTAACTGCGTTAGTTAACATAGTTAATTTATATCTTGAAATTTTTCCATTATGGAAATTGAGATTTTTCAATAATTCGGTCTTTTATGTATTTTTATGTTTGTATATCAAATTTAGTTCCAGAATTCGCAGTAGTTCTTGAGTCGTAATTAATTTTGTTTGCTTAAAACTCAGCCTGAAAATAGACAACACACTAAGAAACATATATCAAATCTCAGATTACTAAAACCAAAAAGTGTATTTATTTCCCTGAAATTCCAATAAATTAACCAAACTTGACTCATATTGATCTTTGGCATGAATATTCATTTTCAAATTGCAACAAAACTATTATTATTTTTTTAATTAGAAACTTTAGCATTTCCTTTTTTTTTTCAAAATATTTTTTGAATTCGCCTTTATGATTGATCCTGTTCTATTTCAATACCACCCAAAAATCTTTATCTCGAATGAAATACATTGGTTCCAGTATTTTTAAGTGAAATGTTCACATTGGGGAAAAATAATAATCCCATAATGGAATTTTAAGCAAACGAAATTTATCAGTCTTTATATAATGGAGGAATTATTAAAAGATTATTAAAATAATCTGATTAAATTTATTTTCACTTCGAACGGTTATTAATCAGATTGGAAGTTTAGTAGAAAGAAGAAAAGTACTTTTTTTATAATAAAGATATTACTCTTTAGTGTCAAATAGATTTCGTGAATATTTTAATCAGATCATTGAAAGTTGGAATAAGTTAAGGATTTTAAGTTACGGAAATATAGGTTGATTTACAAAAGAAAATTAATTTGATATCATCTGGTTAAAAAAAAGCATGTGGGAATAAAGCAATTCATCAAACGAAATGACATTTTTTCCTCTTTATTTTTCTACAATTAAATTATTATTTATTTTTTATTTCCTTGTATAAAAAGTATACAGTATTCTGTGATTGTCTAATAATTTGACTCTTTGAATTTATTGAAATTTGATGTTTCAGGGAGGAAAATATAAAAAAGCTTATTTGAGATTTTTTTCTCATCAGGAAGGATATAAAAGTGGATACATTTGAAAGGAAAAGAGAAATCCACATTTTCGTCCCAAGAAAAGAAAGTTATCATAAAATCGGTTATTCAATATCGGCTTTGATGATATCATTTCTGGCATATATATATCGAATTTCAAAAATGAGGCTATCAACAGATTTAATTTAGTCCAAAGCGCAGGATTTTATTGTTGCGGCAGAAAAAGGGGAGATATATTTTATTTACTTTAATCTGTATGGAAATTAGTTGACTAATATTTAATTTTTTAACTACATTATTATAATTCAGATATTTCAAGGAAAATATAAAATAATTTTTAAAGCATAGTTAAAATAGTAGTTTTAAACAAGCGAATATTTTTAACAAATGAAAAAAGTTCGTTTTCATTCCTCAATAGAAAAAATAAAAAAGACTTTTCAGAATGAAATACAGAAATTTATAATTATATTTATCTGTCAGTTACAAATTGATCTGTTTTTATAGTTCAAATTTCAAAAAAATTATTTTCAACGGAATCTAAAGTTTTTAAACTATAGTATTGATGCTTCAGTTTTTCTTGAGCAATGATAAAACTACATCAGTCTCAAATCTAGTCAATGATCGTTAGAAAGAGACACTTAAATATAAATGATTCGTTAAAAATCGGAATCCAGTGGCATAAGTATTCCTTTTTCTAATAAAAAAAATTTCTTAATATTCTACATCATTTACATCAACTTATTAAATGTATTTGCTTTTTTGAGAAAGGAAACCTTCTTTATATAAAAATTATCTGATCTACAAATTATTTTACGACCATTAACAGCAGTTAAAATTCAAGTATCACGATGAGTAGATGGATAGAAACAATTAGAAATAATAAACAGTTCTTCAAAAAGTAGTCTTGTCAAAGCGTTTCTAATCAATAGTAGGAATTTTTCATTTTTTTTCGAAATATTTCATAAACTTTTACAGATATGCAAGTAATTTTTAGAATTCCTATATTTTAATATCTAGCTTTGCTGTCGTAAAAATTTTACTGCGTTACAATTCACTTTTCTTTTCTTTCTTTTTTTTCATAGCCGGGTTTAAAAATTTGTAAGGAATATTATTTAAAAAAAAATTTAAATCTATATTTCATCCATATGTGTAGCAAGATTATATTTCAACGTTTAAAAAAATTGAAAAATATACACTCCTCAAAACAATTAGGGGAACATATGGTTTTAACAGAATTACGCAAAGATG
Organism: Argiope argentata; assembly: GCA_026289955.1. Classification (NCBI taxonomy): domain Eukaryota; kingdom Metazoa; phylum Arthropoda; class Arachnida; order Araneae; family Araneidae; genus Argiope; species Argiope argentata. The sequence continues at coordinate 306,977 of JAOUZG010020818.1, forward strand.
TCTACCAATAAGTAACATAAAATGAATCATCCATAAGTTACAGCGTGCCAGGAAACGGAAGAAGAAAACTTTATATGCAAATCAAAGTTCATGACGTCAAAAACCAGAAAAAGGCCATAAGACCAGGAATCGGGATGTTGCAGAAACGTCTCTTTTATTGCCGTAACTGTGAAATTTGATAGCGCAGTCTTTCTGTTTTTGAGACAAGCTTGTGAGAATGTTTAAACAACGTGATTTACCGGAATCCATGGCATGGCGTGTCATAGGCCGACTGGAATCAGGCCAAACACAACGGAGTGTCGCGGACGCTGTTGGAATCGCCAGAAATGTTGTTGCAAGGCTGTGGTGTCGATTCCAAGAAACAGGAAATGTTAGACGTCGACCAGGGCAAGGTCGGCCATGCGCCACTACAGCAACTGATGACCGGTATATACGGTTAACAGCCCGTCGAAACAGAGCAGAGAATGCTACTCAGCTGCAAAGACAGTTGTTCTTGGCAACAGGATGAAGGGTGTCCAGCCAAACAGTACGCAATAGGCTTCATGGAGGAGGGCTCTATGCACGTAGGCCAATGGTCTGCATTCCGTTGACCCCACGCCACCGTGCGGCCCGAAGAAGATGGGCTGCTGAACATCGAGATTGGCAGCAACATGATTGGAGCCAAGTGCTGTTTACAGACGAGTCCCGATTCATTCTGGAGTGTGACACTCGACGTGTTCTGGTATGGCGGGAAAGGGGCACTTGAAATTACCCCTCATTCGTTCGTGAAAGGTCACAATACAGACGAGCTGGTTGGATGGTATGGGGTGGAATCAGCATAGGTGAGTGTATGCACCTGCATATCATTCGGAATGGCACTTTGATGGGTCGCAGGTATGCAGACGAGATACTGCGATCTCATGTCATCCCTTACGCTGGAGCCATTGGCGATTCCTTTATTTTCCAGGATGATAATGCCCGACCGCATAGAGCTCGTCTGGGGGAGAGCATGCTTGAAGCTGAAACAATACAGCGTGTGGAATGGCCAGCGTGCTCTCCTGACCTGAATCCAATCGAGCATGTTGGGGACATGCTCGGATTACGCATTGCTGCGCGGCTAAGGCCGTCTGTGGCTGTCCCAGACTTGGAGATTGCACTTCTTGAGGAATGGAACAGTATTCCCCAAAGTCTGATCGATAACCTCATCGCATCCATGGCAAACAGGTGTGCAGCAGTCTTAGCTGTTCGAGGAGACCACACACCCTATTAAAACTCATGCATCATGTCTATTCAGAGCCTTTTTTTATCGTTTACATGTAACCAAATTGTTGCCCTAAATCATCTTTTCGTGTTTTTTTTCCATATTTTCAAAGAATTAAAGCTTAATTCCACATTGTTTTTTTTAAATCTGTATTGCGCATGGATACGCGTGTACTACCCATTGTATGCCAATACGTGGCTGTCTCGCACGGTTTTCTTGATTTTTTTGCTTGCTCCCCTAATTGTTTTGAGCAGCGTATTATAGTTTATGAGATACCGCCAAAAGTTTTTATGATTAATTTACCATTGGAAGTGTCATTTTTCAAAATTTTATAACTCTTGAGATTTTCTACAGCTTACAAAAAAGATATTTTTTGAAGGGAGGGAGCTATTTTCATGACGGCTATATAATTGGTTGACGTAATGGGAAAAATTGGTGATATTAATTAATAAATTATTAGCAACAGTTAATCAATGTATCAATCTAAGCCTGTTCTTGAGCCACTTCCATCAATACTGGTTTTGTGAAGATGCGATATTAGATAACAAATTTACAAAGGTGTCCCGTTATTTTTGTTGACGACTTTTTATAAACTCGTTTTCTTATAAAATGAAAGTTATAAATGAAAGTACTTTTAATGTAAACTATTTGCATTGCCATTTTTCCTAATCGACCAAAAGTTGAATGATTTTAGCATTCATAGCATTAGAATGCATACTTAGAAAAGTTAGTGTACGATGTTTATTTGAGAGGTAGTGTATAGTTTTTGCACAGACGGTGCGTAAACACCTCGTGTTTAGTTTCAATAACTCTATATATATTCAAAAAATGCTGTTTATACTCTGCATTGTATTTATATGTTGTTAATTTATTTTATTTTATGGATGGGGGAACAAAGCATTGTATTTTAATTTACAGCAGAGTTCCATGTTGAAGTATCATTTTTAAAAGTATTTTTTACCCTGTTAGTACATAGCAGTGATACACAAAGATGGATTTATGAGTTGATAAATCATATTGCCTATTACCAAGCATTTTATAAGATTTACTAAATGCTAAAATTGATTTTTTTGTATCATTTTCTATATTCAGTTAATCGATTTAATCTATAATAAAATTATCAAAATATGTTTTTTAGTTGTTGATTTTTTTCTCGTATATTAGATTTCCTTCTAATAAAAAAGAAGGGCAGTTACTTTTCCTTTTCTAAGGAATATGCAGAGACACAATTTAGAAAATAATTAAATTATCTCACTAATTCATTTGTTTGGCTTTCATTGTAATCAGTAAGTTTATTAATGATTCTAATTTTTTTTTTTTTTACTAAAACGTATCTCACATGAATTCCGGTCAACAACTCGAGCTGGACAAAAAGGATTTATCCTGTCATCTTGTATTAGATATGTATGTTTTTAAAAAAGTCTTACTCTTATCTTAATAAAATTGGATTTGGATTTTGTAGTACACATTCATACATTGACAGTTTAATATTTTGAATTATGGGGACCTAACTTGTCAAATGCGTGCTGCTTATAATTGCAGATTTTGTCCTCTTTTTGCCCTTGTTGCATTGGCTTGAAAGCAGTTTAATGAAATTACAGTGCTCAAAATGCTCATGAAATTATACTCAATGCAGAATTCTAATAACTCTTTAACAATTGAAATAAAAAATTTCATTACATTCTAAATAAATTACTTTTTGAAAAAGGTAGGCAAGCATTTAAATGAAGAGGCATGATGACAAAACAACTTGGACTTAACGCAGCAGCCATCATAAAAAAGGGGGGGAGGAGATCTGTATTTGGATGTAGATGGCAAGCGTAACAAAGCAGCCATCATAAAAAGGGGGGGGCTGTAGATGGCAAGCGTAGTTACGAATCTCATCTGACTGTGATGTCGTATGAATGGGGTCTACTTTCAATTTAAAATCGAGTAAAAATGTGCAAAAATTGAAAGAACATTTTTTAATTACCATAGATTTGCAGATACTATGATAATCAGTGATAATACACAATTGCATATGTGAATACTCAGTGATTTTAAAATCTTCAGATGAGTTTTTGAAAATGCTTGATTTTAGCTGTTGTATATAGGCATTACAAGCGACCTTTATTATATTCACATATTGGAAAGGAATTTTGGGAAGGAACGAAATTTGCCGTATAGATTCGAATGCATAGTAGAAACTCAACGGTTGATAGCCAAAGAATTTCTTAATGAATTTAGAGTAGAAATCCATCCTTGAAATGTTGCCTTTTAATACATAACAATACTAGTAATAATCCAAAATACGTCTGCTTATTCTAAAATAGTTTTATTTTTATAAATATGTTTTTATTGTTGCTTTGTTGTTGGAAGTCCCTGGATAAGGATGTAAGCTTTACATCATTATCTCTCTCTTATTAAATAAACCTTTTTGGTATTTTTTTTTAAATTTTGCTATGTATTAGTAATTTAATGTTGTGTTACCATCATTTTCTTAACATTAGTTCTACATTTGTTTTCGCTCGCAGGTACAGCGAAGTTGATTGAATTTAATCCTTTAAGAACATACAACGTACCACTTCCAGCAGATGTAGTATTCGTTGTCGCCAACAGTTGTGTAGCAATGAACAAGGCCGCTACTTCTCAATTCAACAGAAGAGTCATTGAATGCCGATTAGCCGCCAAAGTAAAGTATTTTCCTTTGTTTAGGTATACACCGAATTACTCATTTTATGATAATTTCATATTTTTCTTACAAATTGTATATCGTTTCAAGTTGTTAGCTATAGATAAGATCATTTAAATTGCGTGTAAAGATCGTATATGATAGTTATTTCTGAAATGCATGCAAAAGAACGTATATAAGTATATGCAAAGATGGCTGTTAATATAGAACAAAGAAGAAGTAACTACAAAGCAGCTGCATTTGTTCCGTCTAAAACAGTTGTTTTGCAAATATATAAAGACAAAAAAAAAAACTTTTAACACATACTTTTACTCACATTTAAATATTAAAATAAAGAGATTATAAGTATTATCTGTTATAATTTCAAAATAACAGCGGCTTTGAGGGCAGTCTAAACTAGAGAGTTCCTCCCACCTCCTGAACTTGCTTTGTTTTTAAATAAAGAAAAAAAAAAAAAAAAAGATAAGTCGTCACACATAATAACGTTTCTAACACTTCACAAAAAGAATTTTTCTACAGAATTAATGAAAAAAATTTATCTTATCTTTAAATCATTTTATTAATAAGTCGAGATTTTTCTCTTTTTATTTTAGAAGTATAGCAAATTTTTCTTCAATATTTATTTCTAGTATTAATTAAAAAATGGTACCTGCGTAAAGTTCTGCTTAAATAATTAAATAGTTAATTTTTTTTTCATAAAATCTGTGCGAATTTCGCGATATTTCTGAATGTTGGTCTTGGATCCTTCTTAATGAGCAATAAAACAAAAATAATTGGACATTTATAGATTAATATATTCATATTATCCGGCACTTTATCAAAAACAAGATTTCTTTGTAAAATTATTGAAGAAATTTAATCTAGTATAATCATTTCATAAATTTAGTGAAATAATCAATAGAGCTGCACATTTTTATTTCTAGTGACAAAAAGAGAAAGTAAGCCAATAATAAATAAAGGTGAATTTTAAGATCATGAATCTGTATAATTTAAAAAGATTACTTGAAGTGACATAAAAAGAAAAATGAAAGTGTGATAATATGTCTGAGGTGTAACTTGTTTAGATATTAAAACTAGAAAGTGAAAGTGAAACTTCAAGGTCGTAATTTAAAAACATAAAATGTCGAGTGTTAATACAAATGATAACAGTTAAGATAATTTAATAAGATTGTTTATTTGTTTCAATGCTGGACTTTTTCGATAAATTTCAAGTTTTTAGATAAATATTGTGTTAAGTAACGTGAATATAAAGCATAAAAAATGAGAAAAAAAAATGAATATTTTTTTCATCTTTACGATGCAATTTCGTGATCGTTTTTTCATCGTTACGATGCAATTCCGTGGTGAAAGAATTGCGTCGTAAACAGATATGTCTTACTTTAATTGTTAGAACAATCATCATTCTTTTAAACCTCTCTTCTTACCAATGACCCTTTTATATATGTCACCAACGCCCTAATGGCCTGGTTTGAATTATATATATCTTTAACTGGCGTTCATCTATCCGAACTGTGTCCCCATAAATAGGTTTATTCAACAATGATTTTATTGCCAATGTTATTCTACTGATTTTAAAATAATTCCTTGATTCTGATACCGAGTGTGGTATTGATTTTTGTAAGACTGATTCTAATTTTCGTAACAAGGTGAAAATTAAATTTTAATATCAATATGTAACAACATTCAAATCTCACTGGCACTCTCAAACATAAGTCAAAAGTTAAATCAATTCAGTAAATAATCTCACCGTAAACTTTGGCAACTTTGCCACATTCCCCCCCCTCTTTCAACTGATATATAAACAAGCACTGTATAAAAAAAAACACTTCAAAAATCATCATAAACCATTAGTTGCGATCAATTATTTTACTTTCTACTTAAACATTTACAATTTAAGTAAATGCTTATATGTTAAAACAGAAATAGCACTCTTAAAGTTACCCTAGAAAGAGACAACTTAGTCTACTATGTTCAGATCAGTCAAACTCCTCACAAAATATATGAGCAAATAAAAGCTATAGAAACGCTGTAAGTTATAAATTTATGTTTAAACTATAAAAACACTTTACATACTAGTACTGTCTTTTTATTGTAAAGAAAGTTGTGCATAAATGTTCAAAGCATGAAAACTGGTAAGTTTAAAATTCACTAACTTCAATACCTTAAAACGATTTTTGAGATTTCTTTAGAAAAGCTGTATTTCCCCACTATTTTGTAAGGAAGGTCAATCGTGTGCACGATTTTGTAAATTTAACTTCTTTCATGGTTTCCCTTGAAAATAAAAAGTTTTCTTTCTGGGATTTGTATGAAGATATTCTTGACCCCCCTCCCACCTTTCCACACATTTGAGTGAGTGTATCAGGCTTGATACTCTTTTTTTCCCCAGAACTTTGCTACGATAAACATGCCTGGCTTTAGTTTGAGTCCGTCTCATGAGTCACTTGGACTAATATTTCATCATGTTAGTTAGCTTGTCTTCAATCATTAACTCTAGTTGGTGAACACCATTTTATTTGAGCGCATTTCGTGCTCTCTTCAGTTGACTGTTACAGATTAGGACACCACTCACAGTTGCATTGGGTGCCACTTCTCGAACTGAAACTCTTCCACAGAACGTGCAGATATAAACAAAAGGAATAAAGAATTTATAGCGTGACAGAAACGCCATCTATGGGCATGACTCCGAACAGTTAGGATATGTCATGTGAAGAAAATGCACTACCAAATTCATCTCTGCTATTATTGTTATTCATCTGATTGTTTTTGCTTACGAATCTTCAACCCCAATTTCATATATTTTTAAGTATGTGTAAGGAATTAGTTTTTCTCAATTTATTTTTAAAATGTCTTGTCTGCCTCTCCAAAGGATCTTTGAAATATTTCACGAGGAGCATCAAGAGGCGTTGGAAAGGTGTAAGGATATTCTAATCTCCTTATTACATATTTCTTTATTTGCATACGCATAAATATACAAGTTTCTTTTTCTTTACCGTTACACCGTTAGCAAGCGGCGTAGTAATCAATGACTAAGCGGGGGGTAAATGACTCGGACACAAGATGAAAGAAGCCCCATGATGACAAAATGTTACTGTGTTTGTGTCACAGTTTAAGGTCAAATATGATGAGGCAACGAAAAAATAAGTCTAACCTCCGTACACCATTTACATTTTCTGAACCACTGTTCTTAAATAGGTGGTGGGGGCGGGGACGAAAAGATAAAACTATGTCCTCAGGCAACTTTGCACCTGCCTTGACGATTTTGTTCCATCACTTTGATATCCTAGTGGGACTTCTGATTGTTTCTTAATAAATGACCCAAGTTGTCCTGAAATAATGATTATGTAGAATTCGTACTTACATTAATATCGATTTTTGTTACGCCTTGCTTCAACGCAATTCTTTATATGAGTTTAAAGTATTAAAATTTTGCATCAAGCTTTTTGTTTAACAAAATTTACAGAAAGCTGATATGAGTCCTTTCATGTTTATGTATGTTTCAGATAATCGGAGATCGGGCCATCCAAGGAAATAATATACAAGACTGTAAAGAATTTTGACAAAATTGCACGCATGTTATTGATCATGAATAGTTTTATATAATTTGTTTCTAGGATTTAAAAAACTTAATCCTAGAAATCCTAGAAACTTAATCCGATTAGAAAAAAATAATCCCTTTTCTCAAATTATTTTTTATCTGCATTTTAAAAATATATATGAGTAAGTGCATATGTTTTGTGCTATGTGTATATATTTTCTAAACATCATTTTTCACCACAAAAATTATAATCGTGCTATGATATAAAACTTAAAATATAAATGGGATAAATTGCTATTGAATAACGAAATAAAATACTTAAATATAACATTTGAACTGTTTCATCCTTTATAATGCCATCAAAGTATCAGAAAAATGACAGTTAAATCAACTATTTTTATTATTTCAAAGTATGGAAAAATTGGATAAATATTTTTAGATTTTGCCTTGCTATTCTGAATTATCTGTTAATACCACAGTACAAATTTTTCAATAGGCAGTCATTGTATTTTTGAAACACTTAGTTAACTTTCATATCAATTTATTGCTCTGTTTCAGAGACACGACTTATAATAACAACGTAATCATTAACTTCAGATTCATTTATAATGATGGTATATGATACTGTTTATTTGTTCCTTATGTTCATAATATTAATTTATCAGTTTATTTTGTCATTCAAACTTACGTAGTAAAAACAACAATTTAATTTGCTAAATATTAACTCACACATAATACGGTTTAATTTAATCCGTCTTTGTTATAAGTGTCAATAATTGTTTGAATCTTAATAAAATGTCTTTCTTCGTAGCTTCATTGTTCGCCATATTTCTCGTTTGCTTCTCCTTTCACCATATTTGCCAAGCGGCCACTGTTAGGAAAAAGGTTATAAATAATTAAATTTGATCCTAATTGGACCGACAATAGGCTATAAAACATTCTAAGGAATTAGTTTAATTAAATTAATTGGTGGCTACGAGTTCGGAAAAGACTTAAGTAATATATTATGTGCTGTTAAAGTTTTGTCATGTGAAAAAGAAAAAGAAAGAAAAAAGATACATTTATTCTGTTTTGCTTTTTCACTTTCGGAAAAGATAAATTCCATAGGTTTTCCAAGAAAGGATCTGAATTACGAACTATGCATTGATTTTTTTTCTTTCTAACATTAGTTTTCTGACTATCCTCTAAATCAATGTAAACATTCCATAAAGATTTTGAATTCTGTTCTTTTGTATTCAAAAATACGCCAAAGGAAAAATTCACGGTGCATTTGAAATTTGATAATAAATATTTTTTAAGAATCAATATTATTCTTTATTTTGTTTCTGAAAGAGTGCTGTTTTTTTTTTAAAAAAAAACTATTACAAAATTCATTAAAAGTGTGAAAAACTAATTGAATGTAAACGGATCATTTTATAATTTCCTACTCTATATGAAAATATAAAATCTTATCTTCATATTGGGCCGTGGTGGCCTGGTGGTTAGGTCTTGCCCTCGAAACTAAAAGGTTTCGGGATCATGCCCTGACTCCACCGAAAAACCGTCGTTTAAGCGAATTTGGTGCACGTTAAATCCATTGGGGCTTGACGTCCTCCCACTGGTGTGGTGTGGAAGTTTGAATGGCGGGTGCCAGCTTAGGTGTTGCCCTCGTCATCTGACCGACGTTCAAAACTACGAGTTCCATCCCAAAAAAGCCCTAACATTGCTTTAAAATGGAACATTAATATAACTAAACTAAACTTATTTTAAGATGATTATTCAATTTTAAAAAATAAGCATTCGCTCGCAAAGAAATTCATTTATTATGGACTATATTATTATGCTGCCTTTGTGTTTACATTCCTGATCCGTTAACCATAGCATTGATGTTAATTCACAAAAAGTTTATCCTTGATTTTTTTAACAATCCGACGTATACACTAGTAAATCTATTCGAATATTTCAACAGTCTGTGTCCAAGGTTCCTGAATATAATCTAGAATCACCAGAAGGCTCTAAATGTAACATTTAATTATCATATTATAACTGGCTCGTCAAACTTTAATTTATGAGTTTCGGTTTCAGGCGTCTGCTGCCCGTTAGAATAAAGAGAGGATCCACCGCAAGATTTAACTCTCAAGAGCCATCTTTATATCCATATTTCTAAACTTCCATACTTCCCTTTCATTAGTACCATTCTACCAATATAAAAGGATTGTAGAAACTACAAGTATTCTTAAATTAACAGTATTTGAAAATCGTACGTATTCCATGACATAATAATATTTTTACACAACCTAGAAATACTTCGGCATTTGATTTGATTTCTTAATTTATTTATTTAATTAATTAATTTACAAAGTCCCTCATATTCATTCGAATGTTCTGAAAGATTTCCCTGAAAATAGTTTAGCCCCCCCCCC